>JAQGBW010000043.1:0-81090 GCA_034698625.1 Julus scanicus | reverse complement strand
TACATCGAGCACGACCATTGTTATCTCATCGCGTTACCTCAGAGCCAAGGGTCGCGCACATTAACCTGTATTTTAAAACTTCTACTTATGTTTCATTTTACACAGCTACGTATCAAAAACATGCGAGCCCACGACCGGACTCGAACTCACATCAACGCCAACCCGCGTGAGCACCATGACCCTGCGCTCAACCACTCGGCCATCGCAATCTCAAAGTTACACATCTTGGAACTTCTATTTATGCTTGTTCCTTCATGACCCACCAGTAAGTCCAAGCTCTGACTGGAACTTACAAAAACCGTTGTTTTTCCGCTTTTCGAGGTAATCCTTTAGGGAATTCGTGTCTTTTATTCAGAGGCGTAGCGGGGGGGAGGAAAAAGCTGACCCGGGCGCCGTCACCGATACCTTGTACCCGGGCGCCAAATACCCTCGCTACGCCTCTGTCAAAATCTAGGAGAACAATTATACTTTCTAACGCAAAATGTACTTTTCCCCAAAACATAAAATTAAATATAAGAAATATATCAATAAGTCTTATATAATAATAACATATTATAAAGTATATTAAATCTTTAGATTAATTCATATTTTAAAATTTGTTTCCAAATTTCATCAAAGGCATTTATAAAGAACAAGTGAGAAAATGAAGACAAACTATTTAACTACAAATTATATGAAAGAAAACAAAATCATGTAAAAATAAAACAAAAACAATTTGGTTTATTTGTTTGTGTCCGTTTGGATGTTATACTAAAAAACTGACCTTACATCTATGCGAAATAGCAGGAAATACAACATCCAACTCGACCCTTAATCAAAACTACAGGAAAATAATGATGAAGATTAATACTATATAATCAAAAACCAATTTTATCTGTGTTAATATACGTAATTAAAGTTCAGCTATCAAAGCAAATATTTTATAAACTGTTTAGTATGATTCTCTAATCTTAATAAATTTCAGGGAAATGGCAATTTTTTGTCAGCTTTATTAACATTATAATTCCATTTCAATATTGCACCATTGTTAGTTTTATTTTATTACCGAAACATTTGCTGAATGTTCATGAGTCAGATTTTTTTTTCTTCAGATTTCATGCTTAAATTGTTCCACATTATTTCGAAATTGCATCACTGTAGGTGTGGCATCTTAACAAAGGTTGCCAATGCATGTTCTTCACAAATAATTCAAGACTTTTTTGCAATATAAGTACTTCTCAAAAAGTAGAAATAGTATTTGCAAGATATGATAAGCAAGTTAACACCGAATAAAAAATCTAAATGATAGAAAATTGTGATTTGTCAGGCTGAAAAAATACGTGAAAAACTAAGACATAAATCCAAACTAAAGATGATGAGGATGCTTTTTTTCCCCAAAAACAGCTAAGAGCATTGTCATTAATGTAGACACGCTTGAAACAAGGACGTATATATAACACCCTACAAATCACAATTTACCTCAGAAAAACAAGCGGAAAATAGGCCAACTGTCACAATGCGAAGGTCTGGGCCACATAAGGGTTCATTGGCCCACTTTTGCAGTCGTATTTTCTTGTTTTGGATTTTTTTTTTTTTCTGAAAAACGAAGTTAAGCCTCGTGTCAGGTATATTTTGTTGTATAATCAAAAAAAGCAGGAAACGGCTTGTTTTTTTTTCCTTGAAGTTATCTCAAAATTTCTGACCGAGTCTTTAAAATGCCATTTAAGATTCAATTAATCACGATTAAAACGAATACTAACCACAACAATCTTGTCTCGGATGCAATACACACTCATTCCTGACATGTTTAGCTAACAGCTATTAAAACTTGCACCAGATTTTTTTCTGTTTTATTGGTTGGTGATTATTTACTTATAACAAATTGACAGATTTTGAAACAATATACATAGGTTATATAATGATTATTCCAACAATATTAAAAAAAAAGTATATCGAAATAAAAACCGCTATTAAGATAATATGCTAAATTTATAACTTAATATCGCTCATTTGTTTATTTTCGTTAGGCAGATTACAACAACTTTTGATAAACTATTTTCAAATTTCACTATATTAAAGCTTTTTTTTTTTTTGCATTTAAATGCATATGGAGTTTGTTTGCCATTTTGTGCATTATAAATTTTAAAATGTTACATTTGGATTCAATATAACAAAGAAAACTCAATATTACCAATGTGATAATTGCTGATATTGTTTTAGAACAATGTTACTAAACTGATTAAGAAATTCAACATCTGTTCACATGTCAGTAATGTTATGTAAAAACCGTTTTCTTGTTAACATGTATAAATCACTTATGATAGCAAGACACGAATGTACCATTTCAAAAAACCAACTTTCATGGTTAAGAATGACGCGTGACCTAATATCAATCCGTAAACGTTTTCTGCAGGGAGTCCCAATGAACAAGTTTATTTATGTTTCCATACAACTTTATAGGGCTTCCTGTGGAGAAATTTCCTGCTCTGGAAAACCCCATTTTCAAAATATCCGGAACACATTGCAAATCGAGGGGAATGCCCCCTTTTGAAGAAGACAAGAAAATAAAACGATATGATATGTGACCGGAAAATCAAAAAAACATTATTTAATTAACGTTGATTTTTCTGACATGTGGTTTTCAGATGAAGTCTTTGTTGGGTTTCTAGGGTCCTACAAGGTTAACATTTCAGCAAGGTTTATGTTAAGAGGTGCGTAACCCTTCCCAATATATAGTCACGATCGCTAATGGATCCCGTATTTTCATTTTTTATTCAAATTTCAAAGGAAAAGAAGTTTAAAAAACAGAGTCCACAAACCAATGAAGAGAAGAGAAAAAAAAAATCAAAGTGTAGTTGAACTTCTTTTTCAAACAAGAAAATCAATTTGAAAGATGGGCACTGACTTGACATTTCTGAAACCAGTTTGTAAAGGAGGATTACATGCAAATCTCTCGTTAAATATATAAACGTGCATCTGCTTAACACCCTTTGCATTGAATTATGGGCTGCATTTCTAGAAACGGACATGCAAACTGACTGAAATAATTTAAATATGTAAACAACATTTGAAGAGGTATCAAATTGTGAAACGATCAAGTTCGTCGAAAGGCCAATAACTCGGTTTTAAAGGGGTAAACGTCACCCATTTTCTCCTTTCGAAAGCAGTATTGAAAGTCCTATCGAAATTGGTGAAAAACATGGTCCGGAAACACTTGTCCATTTCGCAGAACTTTTGAACCAGTGAAATATTTGCATAAACACTGAATTCGTTGATCATTTTCTATTTTTTCTTAGTATTATTAACAGGATAGCTTTGGAAATTTAGGTCACTCAAGCCGGATTTTAGCAGTTTTGGAAATATTTTTGAGAACTACTCATGATTTTTTGAGAAAATTTAAATTACGGATGAATACAATTTAATATGATTGTCAATATTATCAGATTTTAAAAAGGATTTTAGCATTTCATGCTTAGTTGGTCTTTAAAAGAGGAACTAATAGATAATGAAGAAATTCTTAATAAATTATTAATACCGTAGGCTAAATTTTACAAGATTTTAAAAGATTTTTTGGAGCCCTTTCAATCAATAAAACAAAAAATTATTTGAAAATAAACAGCTTTAATTTAAAAAATAAATTTGATTGTTACATTTTAAAAGAAAATAAATTATCGAATTTTATATAATTTTAACAAAACTACTCCAAAATTCTAGAATAACGTTAACCGAGCATTAAACTAACCATGCTAATCACTTTTATGGTATAATCCATATAATATTGACCTACATTATATTCAGTATCAGATAATATTTTACCTAGGAATCTAGATGGTAAGATTTTTACATTTTCTAAAAGTATGTTTGCAAATTTAATAAGACTCATTGTGCAAATATCTGCACTTTACGATACTGTTCACTGGAGTTTTCCAAATTAATTCATTACAAAGATTTCTCAAACATACAGCATGATCGGTTTTTATTTGTATATACAATGTTTAATACCATACATGTTAAGGGACTTTTAAACTACGCGCATATTAAAAGTTGACAAGACTACTGTCCTAGTCACAGTATGGCGCCACGGTCTATATCACCCCATTGAATCCAAGACTAAGCACACTTTCTGTGTATATATTTGATTTAAAAAAGCATATGGCCACTCGTTCGACACTTATGCCCACAGATGGCGCTGCGTCCAACTCGTACAAGCTTATACAGTATGTTAAATATTTACAAATCACGTTTTAAGGTGAAATACATTGGAAATATATCGTCCGCTATCTAATTCTAACTAATGTAATAAATGCAGATGAGTTCCCAAAACCTACAAAAATATTTAACTAAATTAAAACCAAAATATTGCACTACTGAATCTACAGGTTCAACGACATACAATTTTAAAATGCAGATAATATACAGTATATTTATCGATAATATATTAAAATTAAAATATGTTTTTCACTTTATAAATATTAAAATAGATTAGTATAAAAGCTTATGTACTTGAATTTTCGAAAACTTATGTTAAAGGCTTATAAACCTTGTTAAAATATAAATACACTTTATGAATAAATATTATTTTGCATTAAATGCTATATCTGTGTTCGCATAGTTAAAATTTCCACCTAACGATGGCGCCCTTCAAGTTTCGCATTATTAAAATCAAGTTATCACCAATTTTAATCCTCGATTACACTAACCGTAGGATTAACCACATCCTTTTTTGTCTTTTTACATTTATACTTTGAACACTCGTCCAACACGATGTCGGTCCACAGATTTCCCATCCCCATTTTCTTGGCTAGTCCTTCGTCCATCCACCTGACAACTGACCACAGTTGCTTCTGGAGGACGTTGGCCCCCTGCTGACTGCCCATCCTCACTGTCTTGCACAAGATATGCCTGAGACACTTGTCATCTTGAAGGCTTTCGACACCATAGTACCTTATCATGTCCAAGATTGGATAGGATTCCGCATAGCCTCTACCGGAAGCGACATCAGAAACACTTCTGCGACTGGGTACCACTATGAGACTGGGCAGGGCTACTGCCAGCAAAAGGCCGATGGGTATGAGCGTTAGCAATTTTCCCAGCAACCCTTTCAACCCAAAGTCCTCTTTGGGGGCGACGTAGCCACCGTAGCCCATCATATGATCGTAACCACCACCCAAAGCACTTCCGTAATCGTGACTGTAAGAGGTCTCATATCCAGTTCCGGTGGCTCCACCTTGAGGACCATAAGCCCCAACGTTCATGGGATTCCCTGGAGACATTGGAGGATGAGGAACTCTGGTAGCGCTATACGATGGGCCGCTACCAGACATGCTTGGATTATAAGAGGGCACCATCGCCATATTGGTGCCCAAGGGAGCGCTACTGATGCTGAATGTTGCGGGTGGCATGCCACTGTAGCTCTTGCCAACTGCGATGTTGCGACCGTGCACTGGATACTTCATTGCTATTGGATGTTCCCTGTTTTGCTGGCCGTCACTGTAAGGTCGGTTGTCCCCCATAGGATACATCTTATCCCGGTTGGGATGCGCGTACGCCTGACTATTATGCATATTATCCCGGTTGGGATGCATATTATCTCGGTTGGGATGCATATTATCACGGTTGGGATGCATGTAAGCCTGGTTGGAATGCATATTATCGCGGTTTGGATGCGTGTTATAGCGGTTGGGATAACCACCATCCTGACTTGGATGCGTGTTATAGCGGTTGGGATTTGTTTTCTTGTTGTCTCCGTAGTTCTGGCTGTCAGTGTTGGGCTGTTTGCTTCTGTAGTGCTGGTTCTCTCCATAAGGCACGGGAATCACCGTTGGTCTGGGGTAGCCGGAAGTAGGTGGCGCTGGTGTGGATGGGGAGAAGTATATGGGTGGCAAGTCGGATACAGATTTCGTTGGATTCGTTAGATATAGTACTGTCCGAGGGGTGGTTGACCACAATGATGTCAGATGTGATGTGGGGAAGCTAGATGTGGATGTTTGCACAGGATTCTGGACGTGTGCACTGGACAAGTCAGCAGTGTCCAAGACCACGAATCCCTTCCACGGCGATGGTCTGTTGTCCAGAGCCTGCCGCCATATTGAATCCGAGGTATTAACAAGGGTCAAGTTGGAAGCTGTTATATCAGGGAAGACAATGTCTTTCTGTGGCGGTTCAGTGGCGGACACTGTCGTGGTGGACGATGAGTAAGCCTGGGTGACATCATCAGTGGATGTTACTATGCCGTCGTAAGCAGCACTGGCACTGGTTGATGAAGCCGTGGTTAGTGGTTGAGGAGTAATGGTGAGCGTTGAACCATTGCTTATGGTCCCAAAAAGGAATACGAGACACAAAAACGAGTTTTTCAATGACTTTTCCATGCCTCAACTGCCCTAAAACTCGTTTTCGTACAGTCTTGGTCAACTAAATTGTTACTTGACAAAATCCTAAAAGTGCAGACAAGAAATTAGGAAACTACAACCTGATGTACCATTATATTAATTAATTGTATCTAATAAATTTGATGATAAAAATTCTAGCATATTTCAAGGTTCATTATTTAAATAAGAGTTTGAAAAAATACTTTTTCTTGAATTTTGTATTCCAGGCGCGAACAGGAAATTCCACTATAAACTGGTGGTTAACACGAATTTCAATCACATTCCCCGACTTTAAAGGCTACTAGATACCCTGATATTGTATTGAATGCTACATAAACAGCGTATTCAGTCGCCTTATAATTCTGGAAAGTAATTAAATGTACTTGAAATTTGGGTTCCTTGGGAAAAATATTTCATGTACTGGGTTTCTAAGAAGCTAGATGTTTGAAGACCACTGTTGTAAACTGTTTTTATTTAAAATCTATATTTTCATCACTTAAGACAAGCAAAGCAAAATTCCTCTATAGTAAGCACCCAAACTTTCAATTTGAGTTTCATATTCTATGAACATTTACGTTTTCCCCAATCATTTTCATGCAATTTTTAAAAATATTATCACTAATAAATAATTTTTTATAAGTTCCAATAACTTCACATAATATATAATAAAGAATATACCGTAATTTACTATACATGTATTTTGCATAAAATGTACAGACTTGTTTCATGAAGTTAACAATTTGAGGACATTATCCTAGAAAAATTGTAATCTTATTTAGACTATACATGTATTTTGCATAAAATGTACAGACTTCTTTCATGAAGTTAACAATTTGAGGACATTATCCTAGAAAATTTGTAATCTTATTTAGAATATATCGTTATCACTTACTAACACTTACTAAAATAAAGAAATTAAGAAATATCCAAACCTAAATATAATTCAAATTGGTAATTTTTAGATTCCCATCCTCCATCTTTACCAAAGTTTCGTTTATAAAAAACGTATTTACTAAAATTTATATTAAAGGGCAAATTTACCCCCATTTAGTAAAGTTCAAGTTAATTCATAGCCAGTACTCATCAATTCATAGAATGCGAATTAAATATATACATATATACAGTATAGAAAAATCATTGCTTACCTAAAATGTGTTTTAGTAAAGTCAGTAAAGTCTTACGAAGTCCAGTTACGAAAAGATAAGGTGAAATGACAGAGAGTTACATAGTTTCATCTTTTTTATACCTTCGTCAAATATTATGAAAAACCTATGTTTTCTAGTAATTACCATAAGCAGAATATGAACTATGGAAATGTCTGCGTGCAGATAATGTGCTTTTGAATTTCGTATAGTATTTTTTTCGGGTCAGTTGAATTGAATGAAATGTCGTGCTTGAAACTAACCCTGTCATTTTAGTTAACGTTTGTCAACGTTTGTACTAAAAATTACAGTAGTGCAAAATTTCTATCGAAAACAGCATAAAAAGTTGTTCACGTTGGTCAAATTCAGAGACATATCGCATGCTAGATGCCATTGACAATATTGTCATTGTACCATTTCTGGGCTTGGTCAAGTTTGTTGGCTTATCCACAAATAAACATACGTTGTTTACGATTTCTAGAAATGTTCGTGAAATTTTAAAAAATAAACTTGCAGAAAAATATTTAAGTATGAAGATCGTTATGAGCGCAATAAGCCTTGTCCCTGTAATGTTACGTGGATGTTACATTCGAATAGAATTTATGCAAATGAGAAAGTGCGCATGCGCTCGTGTCATGACCTCACCCCTAACCCCTAACCGATTAATTCAGATAGATCATTTGAGCAATTGTGAGAATGGCAAACTATGACGTAATATTTCCATTACATCTCGATTTAATGGACCAAATTTTCAGGATAGAGCTTGATGGTCCATTTATACACGGGACATCAGTTCAGTTTCTTTTCACTAGAATTGATTAAATGGAAACGGAACTAACTGATACATCTTTATGACGCAGAAATGTATAGTTGTTACAGAACTCCATGACGTTAGAATTACGTCATTCTGAGAATGGACATGCCCATAAATGAAGTACATTTCGTATTTGAGTGAAATCAACTAAAATCTCGCACTGTGTTCCGCACTAAAAAATGTGAAAGAATGCTCCACTTCTGACATTCCCTAGTGTTTTACCGTCCTTAATAAGTGTAACCCGGTGACATTTATTTTTCAGTCCATTTTTATGGCGTGAAATTCGTTGGCCTGCATGAGAACAAGGTTAACTCTACACTTAACATAATTTCAGAAAAATTGAAATATGATACACGAAATATTATGAGAAACCAAGATTCGTATGAAAAAACAACGATTGCAATTGAAATTTGTAGTTCCTTTAGGGCAACAAAATGGTTACATCAACAATTGGTCAAATGCTGTATAGTCTTGACCTGACCTCGATTTTCATCGATTAAAATTATCAAAAATTCCTCTACCATAACAATTCTTATGATGGTTATTGTTGTTGTTCACTAAAAGCAAAAATGCATAGGCCATAAAATGCATCGATAATCACATTATCATAATTCGTGACATTGCGCGATTAAATTTCGGTTAAGTGCAACCATAACCATGATCAAATTTTTGGAAAATGTATGGCTCAGGGCGGCCATTATTATATACTGTATCAAAGAAGGTCAATATTAATGTCTTACCTTTCACCTTATTCTTCGCGTTTTTCCCCTTCATTATTGGATATAAGCCGATTTTGTTTCCAGTTGTTTTTCAGCGAACTTCCTGATATCCGAACACGCACAATTTGAATACTAACCGAACACTGAATAACATTCACAAAGCGAAGTGACTTCCCGAGTATGGACACAGAAATGACCGTTTTGCTTACGGATGAATTGGTTTGGAAAATGCCCTTCAAATAATTTCGCAATTTTCAAGGTTGGACTATTGACACATTCATAGAATTTGCAATTAAAATATGTAAATTTTGGTAAAAATATAATAAAAGTTACTTTTATTTTAATTGCTTTCGTTATTCAGAATTCCTGGAATTCCGGACGAAAGTTATCCAGTAGAACCCCTCTTAACCGACAATTTTTATGAAAGTTATATAGTAAATGTACTAGAAATACATCTGTGCATTACTTGTATTTAAATATAATATTAGTTTTGCAAATATGTGTATATGTTAATAATTAATCAATATTATGTATATGTGTAAATAATAAATTAGAAATCTCACTAGGTGTATTTTATTAAAATTATTATTTTATTATAAACTCCGGATTAACCGGCTTTCTTCCTTAACCAACCAAACTCCAGCCCCAAAGAAAGATTTACTGTATAAGTATTATGAAATGACTACGATAAGTATATTTGAAATGAATTTTATCAGATAAAAATAAACATAAAACATCAATAAATAAATAAAAGCAGTTTGAAAATACATGAAAATAGTTCCAATGGACAACAGTCATAAGCCCACAAAATAATGATATAAAAAGCAACATATTGATAAATTGTATCAATTTCCGATTAAATGATTGGCGGTTGAAACCGATTTCAATGAACTAAAGCAACGGTATATAAGAACACTGAATTTTGCTTTAAGCTTCTAATAATGGTATACTAATCGGAGTTTGGTACAATTTGTCATCATGCTCATAATACTATATCTCTACTATCACCTAATGGTACTTCAGTGAAAAGGGTGGTTTTTTTTGCAGAAACATCGAGCTGCGAGTTGTGAATCGTTTCTGTAGAGTACAGATCAGAACGAGATCACACGAGGTTTCAGCAAACGTTTTGCCCAAAAAGCGTGTTTCCAGAAAACATTTCGGGGTTTGTTCAAGAGTGCCGGTCCGGATCAAAGGAAATATGTTTGCTGTTCATGGCGCTCCTACCAAGGCCTGTATACCATGATATGGAGCATTGCCCCACGTGTTTTTAGGGCATATGACAGTTTTTGGCCATAGTATACAAGCCTTAGTAGGAACGTCGTGACCAGCAAACATTTCCTCCATCTTGTAATGCTTCTTTGTTGTGAACAGTATGTTTGGGCAAACCTGTTTATCGAAACATGTCCATGAAAACATGTTTCGACAAACTTACATGTCATCTCATCGGCAGTAACAACTTCCATGGTGGTCCTGCACCGCATCCGCAATAAATATTCAATAAATTAAAATAAATAGTGGAATAATTAATATGCGCATTTCGAGATGACAAATTATTCAATGAAATCTTTAGATGAACAAATAGCATTAGCGTTATTTGTCCAGATTTACATTTTTAACAACATTTCATTCAAGACAACAATATTCTGTGATTACTTTTTAGCTAAATAGATATAACAAAAAAAATATGCAATAATTTGCAAACAGCTTGGAGTTATTTAAATTAAATTTAAGTTTGCAAAAATTACCATTGTGGGCAACCGTGTTCACATTCCATTGTAGATCAGGTACATTTCCAGAAAAAAAGGCATCCCAGTTGAAAAAAAGTATTAATTTCATTGAATTTACCATAAATTAACAAGTGTTTTCGGTCAAAAACAAAAAGTCATTGTTCGTATCATAAATAAATAAATAAATCCGACAATTGGGCTCCATTATATAACTTGCCAGACATCCCAATTAAATTAAACAAACGCCAACTATAATTGCAAACTACCACCACACGTAATAAAAGCAAGAAATTCTTTCGTTTTTCTAAATAATATCACTTTGTAATCTGGTGCATTTTCCTAATTATAGAGGATAACGCTTCAATTTGGCTACATGAAACCTCCTGGGTTGGGGGTATTGGACTATAGTAAGATGTTTCAAAAAACATGAAATTTTGGAAACGCTTGCTGAGGAATTTCTATGCAAGGTTGAAGTACACTTCAAAGCTTATATATAAACTGAAATATACGAATGAAAAATAGTCATTTTTGAAATAAGATTAATTCGAAAAAAACCATACATTTTTTTTTCTATATTTGACAGAAAACGTGGTAGTTAAGGAGTTGAGCGGTTATTAGCATTTAATCTCCAGCGAGGTCATGTGTGAGGAATTAACACTTTATGGCTACTGTAGGATAAGCTAGTTATTTTACAATTTTAAATACTGGAAGTTCAGTACTAAATTCTAGTTTTAAAAAAACTTCTAGAATTTTAAAAAGTAAAAATAATTTTTCATCACTGTCAATGAAAACAACCAATTATACAGTAACCACAGTTATCAGAGCTATCAGTGCAATACCACATTTCCAATGACCTTGCAATTGGAAGAATATATCCAAAATTTTGCCTGAATCTGCCTGAGCACCTTATTGTCTAACAGTGAGATCTAGAAAATAAAAAAAATCATTGTCGCTGTTCCTGAGAAGATAAACTTCTTCAAGAACAGTAAAGCACCAGATCATTTGGACATTGATAAAAAAATTACCTATCTCCATTTTGATTTCATGTTCCTCAAACTTCTTCGTCTGAATGCTTTGCCTTTTAATGTATTTCCTTGTTGCGATACTTTCTCTATAAACTCATTGATGCGCCTCAATTTCTCCAAAAAATCGTCTTCTGATCCCACATCCCTCTTTTTCTTCCCAGCCATGACCAATGGCAATCCAATAATGGTGGCTATAACAGCAGCAGGAATCAATGTATAACCAAAATTTAGCAATGTTTGACCAGGCCTACTTGGCCTCTTGGTCACCGTTATTGTCGGGGCATCAGCAATGGGCTTTTTAGTGGTCCGCCTAAACGGTCTTCTGGTTGAGCTTCTCAAAGGCCTTAGAGCTGGTCTTCTCGTGCTTCTTGGTTTTTTGGATGTAGTAGTTGATGAAGTTGTTGTAGTGGTCGCCCTTGGCGTTGTAGATGGCCTTGCAGTGGTTGTCGTAGGCTTTGAAGTGGTTGTCGTCGTCGTCGTCGGTCTTGCAGTGGTTGTTGCGACTGAAGGTTCATTGACCAAACTACCAGAAGCTCCAGAAAAGTCCTCATGGTTGTGTTCCACGAGACCAACCGATGGCGTTGATGGTGAAGTTGCCAAAGCATTTTGGGCCGGGAAGTCCTCGGGTTCTTCATCGTGAAAATGGGCAAACTCATCAGTGGAATCAGAAATAGACACAACTGTTTGAAATATGGTTTGCCGAACAATTGACGAGCTTGCAGAAGTTGGCCTAATGAAAAAAGTGGCTTGGGATGATATTACATTGTGCTGGTTGTTGGCATGGTCCATCTCAACAGGCTGGTCAGCATCGAAGGATGGAGTGGTGACCTTAAGTGGAATGATCGCTGGAGCACTGCCAGAGTGGAATGGCCTTACGGTAGGCCTTCCATCGGCTGATGATGGAGGTTCGCTACTAGAAGACACTAAATCGTCAAAGTGAAATTGGGAAGATACAAATTGAAGAGACGGTTTACGAGTCGGAGGCCTGAGGGTGGGAATTTTCTCCTTGATTTTTAATATGTTGGAACCGATGGTCGCCTCGATGTGACCGCTCTGTGGTCCTTCGGCAAGAGGCGACGAGCCAGTCGATGGCAGCCTGGAGTTGATGGCTTCAGAGGAATCATTGTCAAAGAGGTCCAACACAATGGGTTTGGCTTCACCAAATGCCAAGATGGCTGGCCTCTTTGTGGTTGAAGTTGTTGATGAAGTTGATGTACTTATAGTCCGTCTTGGCGTGGTCCTGGTACTCGATCTGGTACTTGATGGCCTCTTCGACGGTCTTCTGTTATTGAAGATGGGCGTGACTATGGCAGGCTTGGGCTGTGAGAAAGAAGGTGTTGACAATGGCAGAACTGTACTTGGACGTGCATTGAAAGTGGCTACTTCGGGTTTATCAAAATGAGAAAATTCTGGTCTTTGGCCTTGGGTCCCAATATCATTGTCTGCCCCTTGAGTTGTCGTTCTCTCCTCCTCCTGGTGTAAAATGGCCTGGATAACAGATATATCAAATTGTTCTGAAGAAGGATTTGTATTGGACATGGCCAGAGGCGGAATAATGGAAGATAAACTAAATGGTACATCACTGGACGGATGAGAAATGAAAATGGTTGAACTGGGTAAAATCTGAGGCTGAATGGTGCTTTTAGATGAAGTACGGTGGTCAACCGAAGGAGTCAGGTAAAATTTGTGCAGTGATTGTAAAAGTTGCGATGAACTTTCAAATTCAGTCACGTCGTTGTCAGTATCTTCAGACAGTGGCCCGGTTTCTGGAATAGTCAGTACAGATGGCAGCAATGTGTTCTGGAAAAGATTTTGGGAATTCAAGGGCCTGATGATGTTCATCAAACCCTCAATGATTTTATCCACCGTTGCAGCTGAATTGTTGGGTTGCACTGTAGATAAATTATTGATTTCTATCAAATTTGTAAATTGATCTGCTTCTGTTGTTAATGGACTTGCTGCAGTGGACAACTGAGTAGGTGTGGGTTGAATGAGGCTTGAAAATACCGGAGTGTTTTTGATGATTGAGGACCTTAAAAGGTCTGCATTGTACAACACGGATTGCATCTGTGGCAAGTGAACGCCAGATGAAACTTTAGGTTGAAGTTGGGTCACCATGCTGGAGATAGGTTCATTCAATCCATTGAACAGTGGAGAACTCAAACTCTCTGCAATGACATTCGGAGATGACAAAGAAGACAAAATAGCATCAAAAAAAGAGGAGGCAATGGCAGCGTCACTTGCTTTCATAGACAGTGAAGAAGAAGAAACTAAAATTGGCTTTGGGGAGGGTGTAATGCGAAGGGCAGATGGTCGAAATGTTCTAGTCAAACTGGGATGGAGTTTTGTACTTGTAAATTCATCGTTTTGATCAGCAGAAGTGCCTTTCGAAAGAAGGGCAGAGGCAATTTCTTGAAATGGTAAGTTAGACACTTCTGGTAGCTCAGGGGTTCTTGAAGAAGGTGTTGATTTCAGCAATGTTTTAAAGAAACTGGAATGGAGACCAGGTACAGAGCTGGACAATTTGGATGAGTGATGGAGTTCGGTGTTATACAAGTCATTGTTTTTATCAATATCTGTACCTTTCATAAGCAAAGCAGAGGCTACTACTTCAAATGGCAAGTTATACAATTCAGATAATTCTGGTGTTTCCGAAGCTGATGATAATTTCTGCACTGTCTCGACTGAGCTGGACAAGAGATTTTGTGATGCGCTAGAGGATTTGAGCACATGATTGATTTTAGTGCTGGATGGGTTATCTTGATGACGGATAGGGTCATGCGATACAACATCATTCAAGAGAAGTGCAGAGGCGATCGTCTGTAATGATAAATTAGATTCTTCCGGCAGATCCGGAGTTTTTGAAGCTTCTGCAGAGTATCTAATAGAGTGGAGATGTGGACTTGAAGACTTCTGGAACAGGTAACTTGAGCTAACACTGTTATCAAGGAATGTTGGTGAAGATGTATAAATTCCTTGTTGCACATCTGAGAATTTTGACAGTAGAGCAGCTTTAGAGTTAACAAAATGATTCAGCTCCTCATCGTCATTGCTAACTAGGGTGTTTGCTACAATAACGCTTGATGGAGGTTTTTCCAAGCTGGACACCGCATCCATTGATGATGATGCTTCGAGAAATACGCTGCTTTCTATCCTGTAATTCAAATCACTTAACATGGATTCTGCTAATTGAACAACCAGAGGCTGCAAGATATCATTGGGCCTTGCAGGATAAGATGATGAGCCTTCTTGGAAATAGCTGGATCTGGTTGGCTCCAGATAAACCTCATTCAATAACGAACTAAGATGACTGCCATCGACTTCGTCAATTACAAAGCGATTTGAGAATAAGACAGATGACTGCATGTCCAAGAAGGAGCTGGAAGGTTCTATTTGCAAGTTGACTGAATCCAATATAGAGCTGGTGGGTTCTTGAAAAGTGGATGATACAACTTCATTTTCGTCAAACTGTGATGCAAAAGGTGCTGCATTGGTCCTAAGGAATGTAACTGCTGTCACCAGGAGTAACGAGATGTGTTTTCGCCTCATGACGATACTGAGAAATCTTTAAAAAGAAATAATTGAAAATGTCAATCCCAATAATGTCAAATTTCACTAAGTACACAAAAGTATTTCAGAGGTGGCATAACATTTCGATGAGTATTGTAGTAAAGTTCTTGTTGAAAAATATTTGGCACAATCATAATTGTTGTTTTGTGTTCAATTCCATGTGATTTTTGTTAAAGGAAAAAAAATATGCACGATATGATCATAATAATGCATTTGAAATTTATAGTTATCATCCATTGCTTGGTTTTTTAGATTTCCTTGAAATACAATTGCTAAGTTACAATAAAATTGTGTTCCTACCTCCAGTGTTTTTGCACAAAAATCCAGTTGCTTTAATTGCAAATTTGACATTCAACTCATATTATTACGATACGTTTGCAGTGATGTAATTGAAAAAAAATGAATACGAAGAGGCAAGGTTTTCAAAAACATAAGAAATACAGAGAAGCCTGCATTGACTTTTTTTTAAATGAATAGGAAGTGGACTTTCCCTTAAAGTTTCCAAAACGAATTGAAAAGAAAGGAAGAGCAGAAAAAAAGAATGAAGTTAAAAAATTGAAAACGCTTAAGCTTTCTTTAGTATTTTCAAAATGATTTCATAGTGTATTAAAGTTCTCGTCTTTGTATGCATGGCTGCACAAAAAAATAAATAAGGAAAGAAAATAAAAGGCAGGACACGGAAAGATGAACCGAAATGTAAAATGATGTAAAAATGTTAAACTGCAAATTTTCCTTTCTTTTTAATCATTGTTCAATGACCTGACATTCAATGTCTGAAGAAACTATTATTTCGTCTACGCGTTTTGCACACCTGCACTTGATAAAGTTAACACATTTTCTTGAAAACAAATTGGTGTTTACACCAATTAAATCGTATTGCTCATGCAAAACAAAATTAAGTAAAAACAAATTGTGGTTATTAAAAACAGTTTTACAGCACAAAAAAGTTGAAATGCTGTATAACAAATGTAATACCAAACTTTTAAAAAAATGAACTGTTGTAGATTTGTTCCGATTAAAGGTTTCTCATAATATTATTTAAGTCCATCAAAGAAAACAGGACTAATTTTATGCTAACAACTGCTGTTAGAATCACGTTTGAATCCAAAATGAATTTGTTTTAAAAAAATCACAGCTTAAGTGAGTTGTCTACTCCTATAGTGGTCATTAGGCGTTAAAATATGGGAAACAAGATGTGAATTACAAGAAAGAATTGAACGTTTGAATAACCCCTTAGTTAACTTTTCGCGTCGGGACTTCAACGTGTCCCAATTTAGAGTGTGGAACATTTCTGTCACATTCACGGAATGTTGGTGACTATCCTTAACAAATCTAGCTGCCCTACGCTGGACCATCTCTGTACCCTCAGTCTGTATATCCTGAATATTGTTGAAATTAACTCAAGTATACATATTTGTTTTAAAAAAACAACTAGAATATATTCTGATTTAAGAATTTGAATCGCCTTAAAAGACGATCAAAAATGCTTAATCAGATATTGGCATAAACCTAACAAGAGTTGATATAGTGTCAAGCACACGTTGCCTACAATTGGAAATTCAAACTTTCAATGTATGTATTCTGATCATGGGTTACCTCGGTGTCATCAAAAAATGTCGCCTAGTTAAAACGAGTGTGGAGCATATGTTGATGCTGGTATTTCAAGAAGTCATTTGCAAACAAAACTTGTCAGTCGTGACCTGTATTGGTAACTCGCAGGCACACATCATTTGAGCATCGTGACCAATTTTGCAAGAAAATTTGGTTGACCAGGAAGTGCTGGCAGAAGCCCACTCATACATTTATATGGTCTGGAATTTCTTCTGAAAATATCCAAAGGGCAAATGTACATTTTATCCACCTTGGCCTTGTTCTCGGAGGGATGGAACAAAAAACAAAAAAAAAGTAAAAATAAACTTTAAAAAAATGTGAAAAGGGAGGCGCAAGGTCAACATTTTTCTTCTTGTTTTCTACCTGGTTTAGTGGCCATATACAGAGTTTGTAGTCTTAAGAAGCAACTCGTGTTTATGTGATGCCTAGTCGTCTGAGTTAGGTCAGGTCGATGAACTGTTAAGCAGGTGATATTGGCACAAAAACAGGGGTTGGGATGGAAAGTTGAAGAAGGTAACAGAAATGCCAAAAGTGAACATTCAGTGAACATAGGCCATCTTTTATACAGCTGAACAACAGGTATAAATGTCGCCAACGTATTGTCTCGAGAGTTTGCAAAGCCATCATTGGCTAATTAACGTGGTAATTGAGCAAATTAAGCATCTTCATTCACACTCGGCACGTTACCTCATTTTATAATTAATACTCATGTACTTCTTAATTGCTACTTAAAAGGATTATTGAATTTCGTCTTTGATCAGCTTTCAAAACAAATAAAATTGTTAGTATATCTATTTGACAAAAATTATCCAAACAAATAAAAATCTAGCACTTGTAGGAGCTTGACAACTCTTAATGTTCCATAATAAAAGTTTATCAGGGAGTTGATTCGAAAAAAAAATCATTGACAAAATAAAAACATTAAATGAAAACATGACAAGAAACATGTCAAGATATGCATTGTTTTGCCCTTCTTACATTGCAGTCTATTTTACATACAGATCAACTATTACTGAATTACAAAAAGAAATAAATTATTAACGTCTATGATGGTAGACATGTGAATATCATGTAAATATCTGTATAAAAATAAATTTGCCAATATTTTTCACATGTGCCTTTAATGTTTAATTTCCAATGTTGTGAAATGAAAATCACATGTTGTCAATACGTGCATTTAAAGTGTAAATTGTTTTCAAACTAATTTATTCTAAAAATTTGTAAAACTAATATAGCGCTTGCACTTAAAATTTTAGTATTTTTGCGTAATCATTGAAGTTAAAATCTAATGCAATCAAAACCATGTTAAAGGAATATGTTTTATAAATCAAGTCATCAGTAATCAGTTACTGATTACGTTTACTATAATTTAGAAATAAACATCAATTGCATTACACTTTCACTCATTTCAAATTTAAATAATTAAAAATATGGGTATTTTGGATATTTATCAGATCGTATTGATAACTATCCGAAATACCCATTCATATATTCAATTAAAATCAAACTTTTTTATAAATTCCCCACTTCAAATGCCACCACTGAAATATTTCATGATATTGTAAATTGCCAAGTAAATTATTAGTTAGATAAAACTAAATAAATGAATAGTCAAAATCGACAATTGTACTTGCCTCTGGTATGGATTCGGCAAGAAGCAGCCTGTTGTCAACTGTTATCCACGGATGAATTTCGTCTTGTTTCTCGTTGTGAATCTGCTAATTTGTGCGAGGTACTTCGGCCAGAAAGTTCCTTTAGGTAAGTGGTCGCTCAGGGACTGAGCACGTTGCCAGTCGCCCTCGTCTTAATCTCGACCTGACCGTTATATAACCTCTTAGCACATGGAATTTGTTTTTTAAAACTTCCTACAGGTCAAAACGAAGGTAAAAACGTAGGTTGAAAAGGAAACTAACGACGGGAGGGAAAAATAGGCCAAGAACGGTTAAACCGCACCATCCACTCTTGAAAAAACCGCTTAAAATAAGAGGCGAGGGGTGGGGCATCAAAAAACTGGCAAAAATGGATAATCACGGATTTGGTTGCGTGACCTTAAAGGCGCGTTAGGCGTTCGTTAACAAGAAAAAAAATCAAGGAATGGTGAAATGTTTTTATTTCGTAGTTTCAAATTAAATGGGGTAATATTGCTGTGATGCAATCGTTTGGCGTTTTGCATACATGCATGCACATTGTAAATTGGATTATTTCTGTCTTCTTGAACGCTAGGATATGCGGATGTTGGTTGCTGAAAATTAAGACACAGCACAAAAAGTACTTTGCTCATTTTTTGACAAATCGAAATGAAAGAAACATGTGATACTTGAACTGTTAAACTTGATGTAAAATGGGCTTACTCATTGTAATTCTGATAAAAAATCATTTACTCGTTTTTGTATTATATGCTAAAAATGAAGAAACAAATATTGAGGGTTAATTGAGTCTTTATGAAGATTTCATTTGATAACACTAAAGTTTTTAAGCAAGTAACTAGTACCCATACTACTACCCCTTTTATATTGAAAGGATGGATAGTGTTGGTTGATACTGTATTGACAATGGTAGTCTAATTACCCGAAGGTAGAGGCTGTATTCGTGACTTAAGTTATGTCATTTTTCCCGCTTAAGAAGTTTGAAAACTCAGGTCCCTTTAAAAACTTCTTACAGGGTTCTACAGTTCTACTGTAGTTTTGAAGACACTCATTTCCGTGGCTATCAAGGTCAAAATAAGTGTAATAGTTCAGTTGGGTAGACAATGTCTGACAATGAATGTTTTGCTATTTGATTTTTTTAGTTCTACTGTATAGTTTGACCAACTTTTTTAAGAAACAAGGAGAAAAAATACATATAAGTACTAAAAGAATATCATTACACAACTCGTTAATTTTTAATATAGCTATACATTGTATTTATCTGTACATATTTGTAGGTACAATATATATTGATATATATATCCATTTAAGCACACAAGGAAATACATTTTTTTCAACACAACATGTCATAACATAATTTTAAATGTAAAAGCTATTTTACGAATTCAATGTAATTTGGTAGTTAACTGGATGGTCTAAAATGTACCTTATATTGGCTTTGACGTGTAGTGCTTGTGAATAAAAAATATATTCAAACTATGTCATTCAATATCACAATATTCTCTATTTCGTAAAGAAAAAGAGAACATCTCTTGATTTAAAAATCTGTAAGGTAATACAAATTTCGCAGATAAAATCATGTTTAAGAAGAGGTTCAATATCGTACATATTTGTTTTTATATTATGGTTATTACGTTATTAAACTATTTCGTTGTATTTGCGATGACTGGAAAACACTAGCGAACAAGATGGCCACCATTGCCAGAAGAGCACTTAAAAGAAATCCAACGCCCATGCTCAATTTCTGGATAGCGAGAACGACTAGCAGAGCGGGAATTCCCATAACGCTGGTCCATTCCAAAAATGTGAGTTTTTCATACAACACCAAGTGCAATACCTTTCTTGCCCAACGCGTCACGTGAACAGCGCCTATGCTGGCCAACTGATGGACACCATACAAGATGTTGGCCATGGCGAAAGTCATGTTACTGATTACCATGAGGTGTGATGGAGAGTGGACAATGATGTAATCTTCCTGTCTATTTAGTGACATCCGACTATCTCCATTTTCCAGTTTTTCGAAGAAAACACGATGAGGAAATGACAATCGTGAACGCCTCAGGTGAAAATTTCTTATTATTCGTCTGGTCACAATGGCGGTTAACTGACCCCTTGTCTTTTCGTCTTTTTTATCCAAACTTTTGTTTTTGCGGTTTTCAACCGGTTCGTGCCTCTCGTTATCGCCCATGGCCGTCATTTCCAATTCGTTGGTCAGTGAGTCAGGGATTTGTCCGTTTTTGCACGATTCCATTGCTGCAGAAAGTTGCCAATTGCACATGACCAATAAGCACAAACACGAGTAGCAAAAAAACATTGCTAATTGGTTTTTATTTTTTATAAACAGTCGAATTTCTATTATTTGGTTGCCACTGACGATTGTTTACCAATTTATAGGAAACACAATTTGGTCTGACAATTCTGTATTCGCTGTCAAAATTCCATTTGATGTCAAATGAATATTTTCGAAATGAAATCCGCTGGAGGCAGTACCTGAAGTTAACTTGACAACTTGCTCACTGGATAATATGACTTCACCGAAGTTTCACATTTTTGGAGTTTTTCGTTTTTGCTTAGCATTGTCTATTATTCACACGATATTTTGAACACTTCATAAGTAAACTTGTCCGATAAAAGTTTTCAATTGCTCGACTGCGTTCACAAAAATCAGTTAACAACATTTTCACACTACTCAGTTTAAGGCCCACTCAAGCCCAATAAATCGCGCCCAAAGTAAATCAGTCTAAATACGATTAACCACATGACAAATTTGTGTGAAATAACTATTCCAGGTCATCTTGACGTCAGTAAGTCACATCTGTACTTTTGAAGAAACAAGTTTTTGAAATCAAATAAAAGTAAGCTCACATTTTTCAAGCTGGGTCAGCAATTTGTGAACTCTTGACCAGATTATGGAAACAGTTTTGTTTTGGTTATAAATGAACAAATAGTGAACAAAATATTGCACTGATGATTCTGAAACGCAAGTCTGAACGGAATCTGTGCAGGTAGAACTCATCCGTATGACCAATTAAACAGGTTGATCATAGCCGTCCATGATAACAATGCATTTAGTTTTGACAAATCAATATTTCTGAAAATCAAAATTATATTTCCCCATGCAAGAATGAATTGGAGTGGGGAGATGGAGTAGGGGAAACCTGACTTCGAAGGGAAATTCCAGCATAAAATTGGTACATAACACAAAATTAGGCATAATTCCCGACTTTTTCCGAGGTTTTAAAATTTTAAATATATTTGAGACTTTGGACATTTCTTCTGATGTCCCCTTTCACTGCACTAACCTTTAAAACTCAATTAAACAGAAAATCCATAAATTGAAAAATACCATCATTAGTAGACTTCCATAAAACCTTATCCCCTCTGTCCTCATGGTGTCCACGTGCCAGCAGATCCCTCACCCCCTCTTAAGGGCGCCTTTTTTAATGGCCCCTGGAATGTACACTGCCCCTGATGATGGTCTTTCACACATAGCCGAAGAGTGTTGAGGAAATGCGAAATTCTAGGTGGAATTGCCCATCTTCAAGGGCATAATTCGCGATTTTAAAAAGAAGTTCAAAATTACTTTTACGAATTCCTACAATATTTAAATATAGATCCAGTATATTTTACACATATAGTTTCCGCTTAATTTACAAGATTTTGAGGCCGAAATAATTTGATTACCAGTTAGCTCAAAATTTCCAAACGGATTATTCTACATCAGTGAAAATACATTTTGAACATGTAATTTATTAAAATGCATTTGACATCAGAAGTTATTACCATTGTTTGCTGACCTTCGAAACATGTCGTGGGTTACATTTACAGGGCACTCTGTACGACTAGTTTTTAGTTCGCCAAAAATCCGCACCAGACGCTGCTGTTCGTCAGGTTTTGTAGGTATAGCCTCGGGTTTTATTGGCCAAATTCAATTAATTCACGATGAACACCGTGGACGTTTTTGTAGGAAATTATACTATCATCGACGAAGATGTTTATAAGTTATGGCTGGACGGGTACACAGGTGAGTCTGCGAAACTAAACTCACGATTTAACGACTGATAGTTCACGAGTAATCCGAATGTACATTCTGTGATTTCTGCAGTTGCGCCCCGCCGCGGGGTCAATCTGAATGATGTACAGGGAGAGTTAAAAATTGATAATAAAACTGTCAAAATCACTTGTGAACTTTAAATTATGAAATGACGCACTATGCACATTGTTCTGGCGTTCACTGACAATGAGTCGTCACGATAAGTTGACAACAGGAAAATTCCGTAGAATGAACCAATTAAGTCTATAACTGGCCTTGGACTGGTCAATGTGGCAATTTTCCAAATTTTAAAAATGTACACGTGAAATACATCTAAAGAATCTAAAGAATTTCGTAGAGAAAGAAATTTGTCATCAGTTTTAGATGTCTGCAATTTTGCAAAACAATCAGAAATACAATCGAAATTGAGAAATTAAAAATGATAGTGAACTTTGATAATTCCAGCTACCCTCATCATGTTATTTCCATATTGTTTTTTTTTTCTTTACTGTATTTATAACAATATGGCTCGTCATTGATTTTTTTAATAAAAATTCAGAAAATTAAAATACTGATATTTCTTCCTTTGCCTCGATCATTCAAGAAATGGTTGTTCGATCTTTATAAAACTATTTCCATCAAAACAACTTTAAAATAAAAGTATATTTAATTAACTTTTTGCAGCACAAGACGCAGTATTGATGTTGGCGAATGATGTAATTAAAAAATACCCGTGCGCCACGATGGACTTGATAATGAGTGATACCCTCGACCATTTCCGAACATATCAAATACTGGAGCGATTATTACAATATCCCACAAAATTTTCTGAACAACTAACATTCCAGATCGACCCACAAAAGCAAAAGCATTTGATAGAAACGTACGTTTACACGCCTTATTTTAAACAAACTTAATTTTGGGTGTTACTAAGTCACATAAAATGGAAAAAAAAAACAGTTTCAATTTACAAACCTAATTTTGTTCAAATGATGGTTTCATCTCCGAATCTTACAGTTATTATGAATTTGACAATATGGTAATTCGGGAAATATTGGGCAAGAAGTTATCGTCTCGACACCGCAAGGACTTGGACGAAGTCAGCGAGAGGACAAAAGTATCTCTGAAAAGTTGCCGGAGACAGGTACGATATTTGGTGCGTGATGCAAAAACTTTGCAAATACCGTGTTTTTAACAAGCAGTTTAAAATCGTTTACAGTTTGATAACGTTAAAAGAGTATTCAAGATAGTGGAAGATTTACGAGGGAGATTAGTTCACAACATCCAGTCCCATTTTCTGTTGTCGGACAAATTGGCCAGGTAAGCAAAATACTCTAATATTAATCTGATGCCCATTCCAAAGTGTGAAATTCCAAGTATTCATCCACTGAATGTCTTAAAACAAATTAATGAATCCCGGTAAACATTGCAGGAAATATGCTGCCATTGTTTTCATTGCCAATAACCGTTTTGAAACTGGGAAGAGAAAATTGCAATATTTGAATTTTGACGATTTTCTGCACTGTGCCACATGCATGATCGCAAGTTGGTCGTGCAATTCAACACGTAAGCAAATCATTTGTGCAGCGTTCTTAATTTATCAGGACAAATTAAAACAAATATTATTTTTTCCTGATTCAGATATTAAGCCGGATGATACAGATGCAGATTTGGACCGAGAATATTTGCAGGAATTGCGTGAAGTGAAAATCTTACTCGAAAAAGAAGTCTTGGACGAACACAGAGCGTAATACAAAAAATGCCAGACACATGTTTATTGCATAGTGGGGTTTCCAGTCTAAATCGACAATATTATTTGGTTGCAGGCTGGTCTGCAATCGACTAAAAGGCAAGCTAAACGAAAGGATGTATGCCGAAATGGAAACAAGTTTTAAGGTTTGTTTCTTTGAAGAACAGCTCATATAACCACTAACATTGTCGGTTTTATTCGACTTAGTTAAAATTTCAAAAGATAATTACTATAAAATACACTGTCCATCAATTTGTGTCTTACTTCATACAAGCTCGGTAATCAGTGTTATTTTCTTTCTAAAAGAACATCTCAAGAACCCTGGTTAGCATTGCTTGTGGGCTCAATCATAGCCGAGAAGCTCGTGACATATTTGTGGATATTGTGGAAAAGGTAATAATATCATACCACCCAATTATTTTCTTCATCGGTTGACATTGTAAAACAAATTTCTAATGTTGCAGTTCATTGAGCCTTGTAAACATGCAAAATGGACAAGAGGTGAAATGGAGCTGTTTCTTCTCTCATATATGGATGCCGTGCATGATTTGGACGAATTCAAAATGTAAGTCCATGTGCCATAAAAAAATATCCATCAATTTGTAATTTGTAAAAAAAATATTTGAATTTATACATTTGCAGGACCCCAGGGTTGCGTATTGTGTGGGATAGATACATTCACACTGCATCGAGCTGCATACTTTGTATGTTTCATCCTTGAAACACCTTTTTATTTCCAGTAATATTTTCATACAAAATGTATTAACATAAAAATTCGGTATTACCACCATGTTGTAAAACTGAACCAAAAAAAGTAATAAACAACCAGTTTAGAGTACTAATAGGAAAAGGATTTGATTAAGTAAATGTTGTTGATTAAAGGATGTCTAGATTGTATATATTAATCTTCTTATTTTTACTAAACTCCTATTCCATTTCAATTATTACCATATTTACATCTTGTATTTATCTCAAATAACAACAGAAAGTATAAAAACTATTAAAATACCGCATACGTGAAGTTTTCAAAATACTGTAACATAAAAATCTTTGTGTTCTGACCTGTGTGCATCAGCCAGAAACAGAGTTGATATATTGCAGCTTTTGCAATTTCTCGTGCAAAGTGGTAAAGCCGAGCTTCTTGGCAAAATCGATGGCAGAAAATCCTAAGGCATCCTGGAGAAATGGGCTCACTCCGGAACACAGCAGGTATTCGATGCAATTTTCGTGTTGCTTGAGTACAGCCTTAAGAAAACAATGAATTTTAGGAAGATATGTAAATGTTAAGGTTGCTCATGCTACAGTTTTAAAAAAGAACATTACTTGGTGAAGGGCAGTTCGGCCGCAAGAGTCCTGGTGAACAAGATTCACTCCGGCAGCTTTATAAGCTTTAAGCGTCAGCACGTCGCCAGATGTTGCAGCACTGAAGAAAAAACACATTTTCTCCTTGAAATTTTGAGATTAAAATTTTGAAAGTCATATGCACAAAGTCAAAAATCGTCATCTCTAAATTCTTATTTCTAAAAATGAAGACCATTTTCATTCAATTTCTGAATTGGTGGCATTGACTAGGACTACCGGTTAACACCTACCTGCACAATACTTCTCCGATTGCCGTTGGGGATTTGTCGAACCGAGCACCATGGGCGTGCAATATTCGCACAACTTCCAGGTTTTTGCTACTGATGGCATAGTCCAACGGAGTCCGTTGATTTTTATCGACTGCCAAAAGTTGTGCTCCATGCTCGAGAAGGTAGGTCACAATTTCTGGCCTGCTTTCGGCAGCAGCAACATGAAGCGGTGATCTGCCTTCTAAATCTTGGCAATTAATATCGCCGCCCTTGTTTTATAAAAGTAAAATGAAAATACGTAATTTCAACAGCATCTTAATCGTCAGGCATCTGTAAGAATTTTTATGAATAATTTTACTAACGTGATGTGCAAGTAGAGCTAGTTTTTGTATATCTCCTTCCGCTGCAGCAGCACACATCACAGATGGAAATAGGATGCTTCTTAAATTATCGCTCTATATTTAAGAAATGTGTTTTTTTTAGTTATCGTGAAGTGAGTATAGTTTAAAAGTAGTGCATTTATTTTCTACTTGGAAATACCAACTGGTCATTGAATTGTTACCTTTTCTGTTGAAATTTGCATCACTTTCGCCAAGCCAGTCATCAAGTGTAAATCCTTGACTGTAATTTGGTGCTGAATCGTCATTTCACCTCTCAAGTTCGTCAACATCATCTGGAAAAATTGAAGTTTTTGATAATTCAGCAATCCAGAATCTCACAAGAATCAAATGAAATCTTGAAATTCTAATAACCTTTCGCTTCATTTCTAAATCCCATTCATTCTTATCCAAAACGTAACTTAGTTTGGTGAGGGCAGCTTCCGGGGTCATGTCATAACCAGAAATCACCCCAACATTTGCTAAAGCCTGCAAGTTAACCAAAGCACAAAACTGGATTAATCAGCTACTAACAACTACAGCAGACTCCCGATTCATATAAACAAATATTGCGATCTAAACGCAAAAAAAATGATGTTTCCCTGATGTTCGAGAGTCCACTGTGCTTGATACACCAAAAAAATCAAAAATAATTACCATGCCAGTTTCGTATTCTGATGAAACGGAACCTTGCAAACACTGAGTTATGTTTACTACAATCACACCACGCATGGTAGCAGCCTTCAATTCTTCTAGTAAATCATTGCGAACAGTGGGG
Organism: Julus scanicus; assembly: GCA_034698625.1. Classification (NCBI taxonomy): domain Eukaryota; kingdom Metazoa; phylum Arthropoda; class Diplopoda; order Julida; family Julidae; genus Julus; species Julus scanicus. The sequence goes on along the minus strand of JAQGBW010000043.1, from coordinate 53,980 downwards.
ACGTTTCCTGCCCCAAAAGTCTCGAGCACAACACCTTTCATGGGAGGATGTAAGTATGCCTTTATCTATAAATGTTCAATAAATACATTTATTATACAAGTATATTCACTACTTGGAAAATCGAGAAAATTGTCCAAAAAATCAAGTCTTCTTTACCATTTCGATGGAAATGCTCGGGAATAGCCTCAGCAAACCGACATGTCGATTTAACGCTTTTTGCACGGCAAATTTTGCAGAATTCGAGGAGCGAAAAAGAGATTTCCAGTCAACTATAATTTTAGAAAAGTATCAATCATTGATGCTCGCATTGTTTGCCACCAAACAAAAGTGGTATTTATTGAATTGTGTCGCTGCCACCTCACCTGCAATGTCGATACCAATGTGGACCAAAGGGGGCATGTTCGGCGATGCAAACGCCTTTAAATCATTGGTGCTTACTTTAGCGGTCCGATTTCCGCGAAATAATTGATGATTAAAAAATACGGCAACCTAAATTTCGGTAAGAAAATTGACGATTTTAGCATCGAATTTAACGAACCCTTCCAAAACAAATTTTTCCAAAAGTTCTTACAATATGTTTAATTTATTTTTTAGCTAATTTCGAGGGAAAAATTAAGAATATGTTGATATTACCTCAGGTATGCAGTAATTTCCAGCAATTATCAATGCTCCCAGAAAGTTGTCTTGACCATCGCTGCGAGTCTCAAATATTGGAATCTTGAGCAATGAAAAAGAGTTTAGAACTTGTGGGAGCTATAGTTTGGGGAATGAAATAAGTGGAAACACTTACTTGGGAACCAGTAATAATAACAGGCTTGTTCAGATTTTCCAGCATGAAAGACAACGCAGAAGCGGTGTAGCACAGAGTGTCGGTTCCGTGTAATATAACAAAGGCGTCAAATTGATCGTAAAATCGCTGAAAGGAAATTAAAACCAACATCTTAACATGACGGTGTTATAGTCTCGCGTTATCCAATCTGCTTCGGCAAAACATAAACGGCAGATCATCGAGTAATTATAAAGAACATAAAAAACTAAATTCTACATGTTAATGTACGTAATTCAATTACACAATAATAGAAAAAGCCGGTCGGTTGGCCAAGTTTTTCTTACTTCAATGTCCGTTGCAATGTTAATCCAGTCATCCATCGACATATTACTAGAATCCAAGAGAGGATCACATTCCCAAACTGTGTAGATCACCCGATTTCTTTCTGACGTGTGTCTTCAATTGGGAAATAAAATTACAAAAGTCAATCTTATTGACATCGAATTCAATTGAAATCAATATGATCAAGTAAACTCAGTTTGAGACAAAACAATGTTGCAATACGAAAATAAAATAGCTCATTTTGTTTAAAATTGACAAGAATAACTGTAGCTAACTTTAGTATTTGCTGAATATTGCTTAAATTAAGTGATAATCTAATTACATATTTCATAATATATTAACATTCACTCATATAGCAAATTATTATAATAATTTTCACACAAGAATAACTTGAAGGAAGTTTGTTTACAGTATTTGCACAAAAAATATATATCACCCCATATATGTAGTCCATGTTATCTTATTTTTTTAAATTATGATTTGAATTAATGCCAAAATAGACATAAAACTGAAGATTTCAGTAAACATATTTCGCCATATTTTACTTTTCCAAGCTAAAACCCGCAAAACAAGTAATTTTCAGATAACTTTACATTTGGTAGAGATCTTCTACATACAATTTATCCACAGTAACATTTTTGAAAACAAATTTCCATCAACCAAAAAGAACAACTTAATTAGGATGTAAAGACAAACATTTTTAGAAAACAATTAGCCAAAAAAGTCCAAATTGAAATTACAGCGATTAAATCATTTAGGAATCTAGCAGAGGATTTATTTTCTCCTAAATATATCCTATACGTTACCACACCTAATAGATTATCTTAAAATGTTCTAAAATGTCGCTTGCTGTTAAAAAACAGAAATAACTTTTCTATTATTCAGGGTTCCTCCACAAATAAAACATCAACTTCCCTGACTTTTCCAGGTTTTAAAAAAAATTCCCTGACCAGCTCAAACTGCTTTAATATTGCAAGAGCTAAAGATAAAAGCACAAAAATTGTATTTTTAATCCACAAAAATGTAATTTTACTGCAGAAAACTTGTATTTTTACTGGAGAAAAATTGCATTTTTTCTATGGATTTTTAAAGAAAAATAATTGATTTTTAATCTTAAAAAATGCATTACTACAGAAAATTTGTATTTTTACTGGAGAAAAATTGAATTTTTACCAAAGAAAAATCAGATTTTTACTGCATGAAAATCGGATTTTTATTCCCGAAAAATAGAATTTTGCTGCAGAAAATTCGTATTTTACTGGACAAAAAATACATTTTTACCACAGAAAATCGGATTTTTAATCCCGTTCAATAAGGGCCAAAATAAAATCCAGATGCGAAAATTTCCATCACTGGTAGAAAACCTTTTTCCCTCATTCTGTCCATATAATGTCCAAAGTCCAGCAAATTAATTTAAGCGTTTAAAAGTTCAAAAAATTTTATATTAAATTTCCCTGACTTTTTCCCAAATATTACATTTTTCCCTGACTTTTCCAGGTTTTCCAGGTTTGGGTAAACCCTGTTATTGTTTGAGTGGTTTTGTGGGTTGAGAAATGAATTCTTTTTTGGGAAACATTAAAAATTATCAGAATCATGATCAGAAATATCATCGACGTACTGGAAATCGATTATCGAACCATAAGAAAAAAAAAAAACTTACGGCAAAACCAAAGGCGCCGATTTTTCGAATCCGAAATGAGTCTCTGCATACTGCCTGTCATGAAGATGGGGACTAGTTCGCATTTTATCCTCCAACTTATTGGGCATGGGTTCGTAGGCTGTTAAAAAACAAACGGTGACATAAGACAAAAACTTGCAAACTTGTGAAAATAAAAACATGAATAAATTCAGAAAAACTACCTCCGCTGGGTCCCCGCATCATTCCAATGGTTCCTCCGGTGAACAATACCAAAATTTGTGATTCTTTCCTGCGTTTCTGGAAATTTTCAGCAACTTTTGGGATATTTCTCAAAGCTCCAGGAGCATAAGAGTTGTCAAAGGGTGTCCAAACATTATCGTAATCATCATGGATGGTAACTTCCAGAGAATTGCCACGGTTTCTTGCCATTTTCTTTAGGATGACCTGTGCGCTGCAAGAGTCGATTTGAAACTGAGAAAATATTGGCTTTGCCAGATTTTGCTGACCAAGGAGATAAAGGTCAATTCTGCACTATCTAATCTTGAACTTTCTGGATGGCATCTGAAACTAGTAAAGAGACGTTGGCAAAACCCATGCAGCGTAGGAACAATATAAAGGCTATGTCAAAATATCAATTAGTTGGCAAGTGCTCGACTGATCCTGATATACCCAGTTAAATCAATAAAAACTAGAGTTAACGATCAAACAGACCATCCCTTTTATGTTTTCGCGCGGTGGTGTCACAATCATTCTTATGAAAATCGCTCTCAGAAAATCCTTCTTTAGAAATCACTTTTTTCTTCGTCTAATTTAAGTAGATCAAGGAAGTTTTATTTTAAGAATTTGCTTCAGGAAGATTCAAAGTTTTGTTTCTTTATCTTAATGCATTAATTAAAATGAGTGTTACTTTCCCCTCAAACAATCTTAATCAGCACAATTTACATTGACAGTGGTTTAAAATTATAGGTCAGTTTTCTATTTCAGATTAAACATTGATCTCCAGACCGACTTAATTGGAAACATACAACTCGCTGAAGCCAAATCTTACACAAATTAGTTTAATCCCATATTTGCCCATGAGGAAAATTCTAAATTGGGTAAAGAAAGAAAAGCTTGGTTTAAAATTGTTAAGTAAATTTGCAACGACACTTACAGCCAAACAAAAAGAGATTAAATAAAAATAAAAATTGTTTAAAATAGCTTGATGCACTTGCTGATCCATCAAGCTATTTTAAACAATTTTTATTTTTATTTAATCTCTTTTTGTTTGGCTGTGAGTTTCGTTGCAAATTTACCCCATGGTAACAATTACAAAATTTAAAATTAAGTTTATTTTTCGTGGGTTTTTTAAGATTTTTGAGCATATTTTATTTAATCATGTAATCGACCAAATTTTATTCCAAACAGTTAATTATAATATGTAATCTAAAATTCCACACATTCATCAAGACTACCACGTGTTAGTGAGCTGATCAAAGCGATTTTTTAGCTACTACAATTAAAGTTTTTTCACACACTTGTGAAATTGCACACACATGCAATCATGTACGTGATTTGACGTCAATTACAAGTTTCGCCATTCTAATATTTTTGCAAGTGGCGATTAAAATCGGTTTAATGGTTGGTTTCCATTTGACATTTGCACATTTTTCAGGCACCTTTTTACCGTGATATAAAGTGCATATTAAGCCTTTAATTACATTTAATCACCATCTAATTCACGCAAATACAAGTATAAAATACAGTATTTAAAATTTCTTGAAGGGAATATTTACAACAACAAAATTTCTTGTTGCGAAAATTATGTCCAGAACATCCAAAATCTCATTCTGGTGCTTTGCAGGAAATTGGCTAGAAAACAAATCAAAGCTATTTAAAATCCCATTCACCATCAACTTGATAATGAATTATGTAAAATAACGTGTCTCACTAACTTTGCTGCAATATGGACACTCGCCATAAATTGTGTTGAAGCTGCGCTGACTTGTTGGCAAAGCCCGTAACCACTGAAAGCATTCCAGCAAAAAAAATTAATTATGAAATTGTATTGTTTGTATTCTATTTAGGAAATTGAATAAAAATGACTATGTAATGTATGAATTCTATGCGATTTTCGTTACACCTAGAAGTTACCAGAGCTTGCAGGCCAAGCCTATCTTGGATAACCAAAAACTTATAAAACTGAGAGTGCATAAGGTATGTATATTTTGTTTTAAAAATCGCTCAGATAATACAGATACTCTGATAACCGGAGTTCAATTGTACTTTTAAATTTTTCTTTAAAGGTCAATTTTATTTAGTATAAAAAACATTCTGACAAAATTCAGGAAAAAAAATCACCTCAAACAAGCAACAGGCATGAAACTGTTGCTGGCATCTTAAATCCTCGCAAAGTCTATCTGGAATTTTGTCCGCGAGCTGGTACGTATAGCAAATGCCACACTCCCCTTGGATATCCTGAAAAATCAGCAGCAGGTTTAACACCACTGGATTCCAAAATAATTCGTGTTGAGATACATTAATATCTATCAAAAGAATATTTCTTACTTCCTTCTTGGTATTACTACGAGTTGGGATTTCTAGTCCGTACAAACTTCGTAAGTTTTCGGCAATGGATTTCCGTTCATCCCTAAAACGCAATGTACATTTCTACTGATTTTTTTCATACTCTAGATACAGTCAAAATTAGAAAAATACCATATGAAATATCTACATGTACCATATATTCCGGTATATAAAATCTAAGCCTACTCCCAACTTTTCAATTACTGCAAATGAACAACAAATCTTAGGATATATTGTTGACAAACTCCTTGCTTAAGATGAAGAAGAAAATTAAGGTATTTTTATTACATACAGACATTTTTTAGAAAAAAATTATTTTTACACTAAAAACTGAGCATCTAATTTTTGTATCTGGCATACAATTCTACCCCTGATTTTTTGGAACAGTTTGCCATTGTTGGGTCGACTTGTATGCCAGAACATACGGTACATACGTAGAATTTTGTCCCCCTCCCTGTCAGTAAGATCTTACCATAAATCGAGACTGGTAGTATTCAGCTTTTCTTGCATAGGTCCGATAACTAAATTCAAATCTCATCTAAGTAAAACTGAATCTTACATAGTGCTATTTAATAAACAAAAACAAGTAAACCAAAATCCACCTCGTTCGCTTCCCAGAAACTGACACTCCGGTTTTAGGTTAGGAAATAACGGATTCACCGTAAATGTCAGCGAAGAACCTTTGCCTAGTAATGATATTTTTTTACACCCATTTAAACATGTAAAAACATCATAACATGATTATACATGCTTACAATGTACATTGTATCCTTCATATCGACCATTTTAGAATGTAATCAATGATAAATCAAAATTATTTGAATCTTGCCTAATGCAATTCTTCGCGTGACGTCGTTTCTGCATGGTTGCTCTGGTTCCAGAACCCACATTTCCCGATCTACTTCATCCAGCACATCCCAAAAAGCTTGATATTTATCTAAATATTTCTCAAACTGCAAGCGCATGTCAGCCAAACCTTTAGCCTAAGTTACATAATTGTGTGCTTTGTTACTCTTTGAAAAACCATGAAAGTTCGTTCCAAAGAATTGCAACAATTTCATTATGCAAGTATTAATTCTCATAAAGAAACCGCCATTCTAGCCAATATCTAAAAACTGATTTATCGTAGGTAACTTCAAATTTTCAAACTTAAAACATTCTTAAAATCCTTACCTTATTGAAATGAATTTCTAACTGGCATGGCAGATCTGCGCTAAAAGTTATCGATCCATCAGGATACTGAAGAGATGAAATTGTTGAACAAACTTGTTACTTGAAAGAAATTCGGCAGCATTGAAAAGTTAAGTCATAAATATACCTCAGGTGGAAATTTGATCCTCAAATTATGATTTCTACGTTTTGCATCTTGGATGTCAACATGGACTTCATTTAAAGATTCATCTACGAAGGTAAGGCTGAACCGAAATCACACAAAATATACACGTTCGATACCACAGAGGTGAAGTAATCGGTAATGGGCATATTACGATCAATGTTTTGCCATCATTTACCTGTCCCATCCTAAGACATTCAAATCCTCTATTAATTTCGAATAAAATTTTGGAGGTTTGAGAACAGGCAATTCTGAGATGTCTTTCTGCATTTCGATTTCCTTAGAAAACAAAAAAAATGTTTGGAAAAAGAACTTGCTTGTGTTACAAAATAAATAATCAAATGCAATCTCACCAGAATTGCTATCAATTCCATTAAAAATGAAGATAGTTCCTTGCTTTCTCTCAACCTCTGGATCAACAAAAGATTTCTGAATTAGTGACCTAAAACAACTTCTGAGTCCGTATAAGTTGTAACTAATTTTCTTGCAAAATATATAAACAACTGAATAAGTGGAAATATATAATCAGGACTACATTAATTTATTTAACAACACAATGTAAAAGCAAGCGATGTTCTATGACAGAACCAACATTAAAATTTGGCTAGCACATTTCTTAACATTATGTACATTTAATAAAGTTGAACATGTATCCCTAAATACACCCGTAAGCTGCAGTTGATGAGGTAAAGCGAATTAGCGCCTACCTGTTGCAAAGTATCCTTTTTTGCAAGTAAATATTTTGTTAAAAGTAAGTCTCCTTCAAGTTGCGCTTCTGAAAGGCGCCCATTGGATGGAAGTTGAATTTTCAACCGAAAATCCTTACCCTATAATTTAGTACATAATGGAGGCAATTAAAAATAATTTTATCCTTTATCGCATGCAAAGACAAGATTGAAATCATGCTACATATTATATTAAAGCAATTAATTATATAGATAATTTGATTGCAATTATAACAGGCAAAAAAGCAACAAAAACAAGTTGATGCAGGGTTCCGTGACTAAGTTACTATGTGAAATTTCCAGTAGCCTACAAGAAATTAAGCTTTAATTCAAAGCAAATCAACGATGATCATTTCAATTTAATAGTAATACTTTATAGTCTCATATCTTTTCCATTGAAATTATTGTTAAATAGGAAAACTGGAAAATATATAACACATTAGGGAGACTACGTCATTCAGAAGCAACTTTGGGAAATTTAGGAAACCATTCAAGATAACTGATATGTATGTTCTGTGATGCACTATAAATTGATTGACTACAAATAAGCGTAAACTTATTAAGTGTACACGTATTAAGTCTCGACATTGGTTCAATGCATTATGCACAGATAAATGGTAATTAATACTGTGTATCCATAAAAAACGAGTTCATAATTACCAATGTGGGCTATTCAGACGATATGACGTTCATGTTGTTTACAGTATAGACAAATATCTAGGCAAGTGTCACTTACCTCGACACCCTTGTATGCTCACTAATTCAATAAACTGAATAACACACATTTTTGTAGTGATACATGCATGGTGTTGTAATTTAATTATCACAACATATAAAGACTACTACATGGTATGATCATCGAGTTACAGAACATTATCATACATGCATATCATTAGTGATTAAAACTGGAAGACAATCGGCTATTTCTTATTGAAGATTACTTATTGTTACTAGCAGATCAGAATTGCAGAAATAACGATTGTGTCAACTTTTACAGATCAAATGTTATCAGAACCATTCCAAACCACCATGCACTTACGCCAGCAGATACAAGTCCGTCGTACGATCGGCCAGTGGAATCTAATGGAACCAGCAGCGGACAAACGCTTCTTAGGCGGCTTGAATTTAGTTTTGGAAACGAAGTTTTAGTGTCTGTCATATTTGAACTTACATTTAAAGTCGTTAAAAACTTTGAAAAACACGGGGAATTGGAAAGCAGACCAAAAACTCGACCAGGATAGTCACGTGTGAACACTTTGAAGTCAATCGAGTTCGAGTCTATTGTCGAGTCCGCCGAGTTTTGATTTCAGGTCTACTCGGGTGAATCGAGTTCGAGTCGGTCTTTTGGACTCGGCAAGGACTCGAAATTAAATTCAATATTTTCTTCTGTAAAATGAATAATTCATCTAAATTGCTTAATATCCGAATTTGTAAAAGCCAAAATTAACTAGGTAAAGAAGAAAAAAAATAAATATTAAGAACTGATAAATACTTAATTGCTACCGCCTTGAGCATTCACAAAGGCTTAAGAAGAATTGAACAAATTTCTAAAAGAACAGATGTGTCCAACCTGTCAAAATTTGCAAATGAATGATGGAATTGACTGTTCCTGTCAAACATGCTGCTTATTCAATAACAAAGGCCTCTTCAAGCATCTGTCACAAAACAAATATTGCTTTTTGGAACATACAATAAATAAATCCTATAAATTTCCAAGCACCCGCCTCTTTACCAATTCCACGACATTTTTCCAGATTTTTCTGATTAACGGAAATTTTATGACCTCGGAGAGAAATTCCAGCATAAAATTGTTGTTTAATACAAAGTTAGATATAATTCCAGACTTTACCAAGGTTTTAGAAATTCAAGTACATTTGGGACTGGGGAAACATTTCCTCTGCTGTTCATTTCCTCTTTCACTGACCTTTAAAACTCAATTAAACATAAAATCCAAAATCTGAAAAATACCATCATTAGTGGACGTCCCTCCTGTAATACAGTAAGCAGTAAGGTAATACGCATTATATAAGGTATATATGTATAATGTATATTGGATAAGGGATTTCAACGTACCACTGCAGTATTGAAATTAAATTTCCGAAAAACCATTCCCTATTATCATTCTCGGGTAATTGTCTAACGACATGCAAACTGGGGATCCTTAGTTTGTTTAGTGTAAGGCACTATCGTACTCCAAAAATAATTTTGTTCAAATTAGCTTAATTTTCCAGTATTTTTCCTTGCTTTATCCATAGCGTGAGAACATGTTCTAAATTACCTGTCAGCTAAACTTTATAAACAATACATTCCCCATCATGCATGCCAATAGAACATGAGTAGTGCAGCAGTGCTTGGTAATCAGAAATCTACACCACACATGATGTTAGCAATTTACATTAAATTTAGTCCCACTTTCATGTTGTATTTTGAAATAATAATTGTCACATTTTTTTCCAGAAGATTAATGGACCACCAAGATTATTAGAAATAGAACTATATGTTGTTGAAGTTGCATGGTGCAACAGAGAGATTAGTGACTGATAAAATGTTACTAATGAGATATTTTTCAAGTTAATTTTAAAATAACTTCTAGCGTCCTTTCGTTTTGACATTGTATAACTCAAGGCCTTTATTAATTGTTTGTTTGAATTTGTAGCTGCAAAGATTGATTGTTTCTCGACATTACAGTACAAAGTGATGACATTTTAAAACGTGAAATTCAATACTTTCTGCAATTACAACACTTGAAAATCTAAAAATTTAATTGACTAGCTAGCCCATGAAACCATTTGATATGATGAAAACACATGTATACATCTACAGCTTATGAGTACAAGTACATTACTGAAAATGTATGCATATACGTCACTACACCATGGAATGATTTCAAAGACTTGGCATTGCAAGATACAGGATGCATTTTCCTCATACTGGGAAATACGTTTTCTATTAAAATGACCATGCAATACGGAGAAGAGATGACGCAAGAGTGTACCGCTATAAAATCCCACTACTATGTTATTAAGCAGAACTAGAGCAAAAAGTTGTAAAAAAAAGAAACTTTTCTAATTTTGAAAAGAATGAGATCATAACAGCCAATCGCGCCGATCGAATTCCAGTGATGGCCAATAGGAAACGATAAGTGTGACGCCAACATCGCGTCACGTGAGCACGAGATTCCCAAGAGAAAAGTCTGGCACGCTGATACAGCAACAGGCAGTGAACCAGTTGCTCTCCGAGAGGAAACCACGTTTCCAACCACCAACAGTATTCACAAAATTCGAGAATTGACAAAAGTAGAAAAATGTTGGCAACGAAAATGCAGGTGAATGGCAATGGAACCACCAAAACATTGGACATGAACGGCACCAAAATTCGTATCATCACAAACGGAGCCACCAAGGAAGATTTGGAAGAAGCCAAAGGAGAACAGGATAGGGAGAAATTTTTGCCCGAAATGTCCAATGCCTACAGGGTTCTGTTGACCGACGTTGGTGAAGACATAAGCCGTCAGGGTCTGCTCAAGACGCCAGAAAGAGCTGCCAAGGCTCTCCTCTACTTCACCAAAGGCTATGAGCAACAGGTGGAAGGTAAGTTCATACTTAAAAAAGCCCTTAAGGCGAATACCAGAAATGTTCTACATTTATCCTGATCTCAATCTGTCTGTAACTTGTAAAACATGTGGTTCATCACGCTTTACCTGTCTCCGTTTATTTTTAGACAGATAAATCAACTTGACATTCATCCAAAATGGAACATTGGAGAAGGGAAGTAGAATTTCCCATGCCTTCCTTGTTTGATGCTAGTCAAGTTGATTTTCTTGTCGAAAAATAAATGGGAGAGTATAGTAACATTTGAACAGAACTGAATGGTTCGGGAAAGGTAAATGTGCCGTAAATCTTCTACACTTATTAGGCACTTAAGCCAATAGTCGCCACTGTCAAAATTCCTGATATTCAAGAAAAATGTTTGAAAATCGAAAATTGTTGAACATGAAAAAATTTTTGGTTTACACACATTTTCATTACTCTTGTCAAAAATATGTATGAAAAAAAATAACATTACAGGTATGGTAATAATCTTAGTGGCCATTCAAAAAGGACTTCCCGTAATTTCTTCAAAAAAAGTTTTATTCCAATGTTTCTGGACGTTTATACCTCTGTACATCAAAAAAGAGGGTGATTTTGGAAACGCCTCCAACCAAATGCTGACTTTACCGACAAGACCAAATCACAAACACATTTAAAATCGGGTGAAATATGAAAAAAAAATCTTAACTAAAGGGATTTAAAAAAGTTGAGAAAGGATATTTTCGATAATATTACGAGTATCGTAATTAATACATCGTTAAACGCATTTATAAAGAACAAATTCTAGTTACGCAATATATGTTTATGTGATTACTGAAAGAACTTAAAACTTTCCGTAAATGCAGTTTTTTCGTTTTTGTTTTTTTAAATTATCTTTTTAGTAAAAGAGGGGTGTGGTTAATCATTTATCAATTTGTTTTTTTCATCTGCACGGGGAACATGTTTGACCGCTGTAAACTTTACAAAATAAAAATCGGGTTTTTTTATATAAAAACTTTCCATCCTAATGGAATTCCCTTTTGTAATGCCCACCATATATAAAAAATCTTTTTTTTTAGTCGCCATACTGCAATATAATATATATGCAATATGACAATATGCAAGTTGTATTGTATATTCTGAACTTTTTTAGTGTTTCATATCGTGTATTATTTGATCCTGCAGCAGTTTGTTCCTCCATGAACTAGTCGTGTAATTTAAAGGACATCACAATGCAAACATGCATGCAGTTGCCCACGTTATATTTATGCCTCACAATAGCGGCCATCGTCGCTATTATTCTTTCATATTTTCCTGCATCATAAATTTCGTTCAATTTATAATGAATGGGTTTCATTAAACGATGAGGAAAAGTCAAACTCGGTAAATCTAAGCCTAATCCACTTGTGAAATTATAATGTCATAGTTTATGATGCATCTTGCTGTGTTCAAAAGTCACACACGCCATTCGCAAAAATGTTTGTAAGCCTATAGCCGATGTATAATCACATGATCTAGAATTAAAAGTTAACGATAGTGCTTGTGCAATATTTGAACATCTGATGAAAAGTTGAGTGAAGACTGTATTACATGACCTACCAAATACTACAGCCTTCAAAACACTGATACATGATCCTAATAATTTTCACACATTTTTTTGGAAGTAAATATATCGTTGCCATGTGTGCAATACCTTACCTTGAATTTATTGCAAAATACAGTATATTAAACTAAAACTACCGCCATCATAATATTATGAAAATGTATTATGTATATGAAAAAGTATTCCCAAGTATTTGGACAAGAGTAATTTTTATTCGTTTTATAAACAAAGTAAGAAAACCCAAATGCAATGGACCAAATATGTATTTAAACATTTTAATGTATGATAAATTAAATTTGTAAATTCCTTGATGTACCGAAAAATATGCTTTTACTACAAATACTATCAAAGAGGTTATAGAAATATCGTTAATAAAGTATGCAACATTTGCGAAATATATATAAATCAAATATCCTGACATAAAGTCGTGGTTTATTTATGAACAATAGGTATTTATATGAATTTATATGATATATTGTATAAAACAATGGTGCAATGTCAAGATTGGATTAATCATATTTAAAATTTCTTAACTGTAGTATGATATTACAGATTGAAATTTTTTATTAATAATTAATAGCTCATGTAAGAACATAAATATGTATGCAATACAAAACAAAATAATATTACACTTCCCTGGTATTATATTGCATAATACGAATTACAAGACATGAAGTACCTAATTTATAAAATTACAGTTGAGAGAAAACCCACAAAAAAACCTGTTTCACTATATGTCCAGTTTAACATTTCGTAATATTTCGTAAATTATAGATTCATTAAAGCTAAGGTTTAACGCCTCGAATCCTATTATATTAGTCAACCAAATAATGTGTTATAAAAAGAAAATTAAAATGTATGTAAAAATGTCGCCCAAATGTAGGTTATTCCACAATTTTGTTAAGAAGTAATTATCCATTTCGAAACGAAATTACAGTATTATATTCCGTGAATACTATACATTAGGAACATATACTTCTATAGAAGTACTTGTTACAATACTACTAACTAAAACTAAAAATGTAAAAAAGCACAAGATTTCATCTTGAATTTTCTTAATTTTTCAATTTTGGAGGCGCACTGTATCCGGATGTCTTCAAAGCTTAGGACCGATTTAACGCAATTTCGAGTATTCGCCTATAATGATAATGGAGCGAAATTCAGCAGGAAAGAGTGTAAAATAATTATATATAATTTGGTCTCTAATAATGACATCGAATATAAAAGCCATTAAATTGGACTTTTCTCCATTCTGTTCAAATGCCAAGACCAGACTTAACACAATTAGTTGCAGCATCTATGGGTGGGTTAAGCTTCCTTTAATGCATTCCTATACTTAATGAAGTGATATTATATTTTATACAGTCATGGATTTAAGCCTCAGCCAAGGTTAAATCTTTCATTTCTGCAACTTTACCTTTATATATAGGAAACCCTCCTAACCCCTCAAACTAATAACAACATTTCGGTATAAAACTTGATGGAGGGAAAAAGGAGCACTCAAAGTATGAGGATTATTGAATCTCAGATGATGACACAAAAGGGGTTTCAAAGCACTTTGGCATTGTGCTCTGTGACGTCATTTAGCCAGCAAAACGGAAGTGATTTTCAAGCTTGAAACGCATTATGGAAACCTGTTGAAGGAACATCAGAATGGAGACGAGGAAGATTCAAAAAGTATGGAGTTAACGGATCGATTAATGTATATCGAAAAAAAAATGGGTTTGACCACTCATGGATAATGATGATATGTTGTCGTTAGTATTTATCAAATACGAACGCCATTTGTGTTGAAGAGGGATTTGACGTCACGGGGACAAAAAAATTGTACTAACAAGTTGACACACATTCCAATCTGCTTGTTTTAGCCATAGAAGTAAGATTTCAAATATCAATGCCGTTATTTTATATAAAATATAATTTTTCATTAAATTTTCAAAGGTCATTTAAACAAGTCAAAGAGCCTCAACAACACTGCCCACACCATCACATAATTCCAACATCTTTTGTTTCCAAGTGTCAACATTATAGTATCTATACATTGTAAAGACCCCAAACGAATAATTCAAATATACAAATCCTTTTTTTTTGTAAATCAACCCTCTTTTATAAAACGTACACGTACTCAAAATTTCTCAAAAATATTATCCATTTTTTGAAGTGTTCCAAAATAAATCAAACTAATCACAAATATCACGGGTATTACAAGTTGATCACAACGAACAAATTGTAACGTAATCCACTTCTAAAATATTAAAGTTTTCAAAAAGTTTCTAAATTTCTATTTCATGTATTCATATGACGCTGAGCGGTGGCGCCCTCTATTTGTCTTTAAAACATCTTCCCTTGAACCATGGTCTGAACTTATAAAATAGAAAACCTCGCCGTACCATAACATCATTGGAGAGGCAAAAAAAAAATGTGAAAAACTGAAAATATCTCGAGTGAAATTGATTCTTTAAGGTGGATATACTGGCCAAAATCTCTTAAATGTCACGGATCGGATAGCCAATCTTCGTAACGGCCAGTGGGAAATGATAAGAAGAGTCCATTGAAGAGTGTTTTATGGACTTATTTTCAATGTGCGATATGTCCGTTTGTCAGTTTTAGATTTCATTTATTGGTAGCTTCTTCTCAATAAGGTGTATGGCGTTTCTGTCAAAAAACTTGTAACTTTTTATCTCTCCTTGTAAGAAACAGATTTCGCGAAAAGTAACAACTAATGGCAGTCACATCGCAATATCGAGTATAAAAAATATATAAAAAACCGGTCCAACTATCTTCGATCGAAGATATCTATTTCTCTGTAATGTCGACAAAATCGATCACCGACTCGGTGTAACTTATCTATCCCTACATATAGCCTGTTAAATTACAACTCTTGGAAAATATGAAAATGTCAGCGAACTGCTGGTCCTACCGGAAGTTCACCAGAGACCATAAGGGAGAGTTGTGATGGTTATTTATACACACATACGATAAGGGACTCGGCCCTTCATATTTATATACTTGGGGATCATATTTTTGTAGTTTTACAAATCGCAGATAGGTGGAATAATTTCAAAACAATAAACACTGCGGAATTTATACGAAAAAAGGTTGCAATGCAAATATGTTCTCATCGATAAATTCTAAAATAAATTTTAGTTAACACATTTCAAAATTTGAAATTTCAGGGAACAGACATTTTTATTATTACTGAGGCAAGTGATATCACGACCAATACTTCATTTGTTCAGCATTAAATTTAGGTCTGTGGTCTTTGGTTTACATCACGTATTCACAGCTTCTAAAACTTATTAATTTGCTCTGATTTGCAACATAAAAATGTCGAAATATACAGCTATATTCACAAATGCAAGTAATTGGAGCTGGCGTTTATCAATTTGATAAAACCAATTAGGTTATTAACTGCAGCAAGATTATTCTCTTCAGTGTATACGAAATAGTTAAACTTTGACCATTGATTCAAAACTGAACCAAAAATAAAAGTTCGATTTTAAGTTTGGTGGCGAACATTTTCAAACCTAGTTATCGAGGTGGTCGGCTTTGAACCCTTTGACGGAACTCAAAGAGTTGCGTCTGATATATAGTAGCTGTAGGATTAGCTTGTGATAGTTTTTGGAACACTAATTCATGGAATATAACACACTGAGCCCTCCTACAGCTAATAAGGTAATTTTGTTTGGACTACGGTATATTTTTACCAGTGCATATACAATATTGAAAAATATTGTTGAAAACCAAGTGTTATTACTCTGGCCGAATCAAAAACGAAACAAAAACAGGGTTTCTGAAACTTCTTTACGATAAAAGTTTGCTCACCAGTTTTCTGTCCAGAAATTTCAGAAATATTTTGAGGAAAAAGCATGTTTCCAGCAAACATTTCAGCGTTTGCTCAGTGCCTAGTAAGTACATTCTAGCAAAAACCAATTTATCGAAACGTGGTTTCATGGACATGTTTCGAAAAACAGGGTTATCCAAAATAGTGCTCACTTTAGGAAATGTTTACGGTTCAAGGCGTTCCTATCAAGGACTCTATACAGACCTTGGTAGGAGCGCCATGACCAGCAAACATTTTTTTCTTTTGATCTGGACCACCTCTTGAGCGAACAGTGAAATGTTTTCTGGAAACAAGCTTTTTACGCAAAATGTTTACTGAAACCTTTAAACAGAAAACTGGAGAGCAAAAATTTCTGTTTCGTGCGTGCTCTGGTCTGTACTAGGCATTATTATGCCATTATACGCTACGTTTGCCGATTTTAATGACGTTGAATGTACGGCCTGCCTCGACCTCGTCACAGTCCATCATTTTTCCACGTCCACACTGCTCCCGTTGTTTAATTGCTCTAAGCCTGGGTCCATCCATAAAAGCCGCTATCTGGCTTCTGTAGGAGACCCTCCTGGCCAGGGATTTCTGTAACGAAAAGGGAACTGGCAGTGATTAATTCGTGCAACGTACCAGATACGACACCACGGAACGTTTTTATTGGCTGTGATTTCTGCACCGCAGGACGCTCCAACAGGGACGACGAGGCCTAATATCGCCATGAATCATTGAGGCCGATATCAACCGGAAGTCAATTCGATCCGGCGCTGAATAATGGGACATGGAAGCGAAGCTTAAGACCTCCACAAAAAATAAGGGGCATTCTGAAAGCGTATTACTAAAGATGGCGCCCTTGCAAATTGTGGCGCTATTTGGAATGCCATATACTATGTTTGAAACCCTGTAGGACCTTCCGATATTTCCATACCTGGAATTTTCCTTATATACCCATTTATTTTAACCTGAGTATTTTGTTGCAAATGTACCAATGATATGCCCCTTAAGTCATTCATGGTGCTTTTTACAATTACTGTAGCGTTCCATAAACTTGGTAATGGTGACAGGGTCACGATTTGCGTTGATGTTATTCAAAAAATTAATGATCCAAATTTGGAGAAAAATATTACCATTGAGAGTTGTAAATATAAATTTATAACTCTTGGAGTTATTCCTGCGGGAAATGTTATGAAATTCCAAATTTGATTTAGAAAATCCTATAGGATTCATGACGTGGTTCTATTTCGTAAATCGCAAGCATGCAATCCTGTTTATCAGTTATGAAATCCATCTTAAACGCATAAAAAATAAGGAAATATTCATGACGTCATATTGTTAAACACGTTAGAAATATTCAAATACTCAAATATTAGTTTTTATTGGGTAACCTGTTAACAATATAACAAGACTGGAAAATAAATTTATACGGTGCAAGTCAACTATTAATTCTGAATTTTATCAAAACAACTCAGCCTGCATGATAATTAGGGGCAGTCCCCCAAAGCATATAAGCTATCAGTGATTGCCAACCATCAGGAGTTATACCAGTTTTTAAATCTTTTTCAACCCAAATGTTTTTAAGGAGATGTTTTTTCAGTGAAATAAAGAAAAATTACGCTTTTAATAAAATAATTTCTCTCAGATGAGCATTTCTCATGTTTTTAGTTCACAATTATTGCTTAGAAAGTAAACTTCCTCGGCACACTTAAAGACCCTCACAGCACACATTGGTTGAAATACACTGGATTACACTGTTAAAATTATCCAATAAAGTTTAAAATACAAATTATAAATTAAATTCAGCTACATTTTTCTTCACGAATTTATTGACGGAATCTAAGAACATTCGATAGAATTTATACGTAGATTTTTCCAAATTATTTCTGTATTTCTTCATTTTTTTCTCTTAGTAATTAATCAATAGAATTGCATTTATATTATGTCGATATCAACTTTGAATAATTGGGGAAATTATAAACTTTTACTAAAACGTAGTTTCTTAATTAAAGAGGAACTTATTCTAAGTGAGATACAGGGTGCCCCGAATATCTCTCGTTTACTAAACGTAAACTTTACACATAACGTTGTATATTCTTTTTGGCATTATGGAATTAGTTACATGTATGAGCTGTGCACAGAGTACTTTCAAAAGCGCAAAAATAGTAATAAGTATGTAATAAATAATTAAACGTATAATACCATGAAGCATTTTTTTTAAATGAGGTGCCTGGTTCTGTACAAGCCATACAATACCGTGAATCATATTTTTAAGACCACAGTATTTGATGAAATGCAAATGTAAAAACATAGAAAATATCCTTTCTGTATACGACTTCTGTACAGTGAATATATCCGATTACTTCTGCACAATAAATATGTACAAATCTGTACAACTTGAAATAGAATTTTTAATTAATATTTAGAAGTTACGGTATTAAAGAAGCGTACAATAAAATGAGCATTGATTTCGATATTTATGCTACTTTTATCATAATTTTCATTTTTTAAAGTTATGATATTTTTTTCATGAACCTAGTCCCGTCGTACATTAAGGACCCCCTGTACTCCTGTACCGTGTAACTTAATTATTGTGAACCAATTTTGATGACGCAAAACACTGCCATCTGTTAAATCCCGAACGATGTAATTTCGTATCTGAAGTGATAGTGTTGATAGGAAGTTTAAATTTATCAAAGCGAGGTCGTGACATAGCAAAACGCTGGCAGTTTTTCAAGTACTTTTTCTCCTTATTGAACTCGTGCAGGAATGGCTTTTTATTTCATGCTTGGCTGACTATGAACATTTTCAGCATTTGCTCTCGTTACTCGGATTTCCTGAGCCTGAGCATTTTTGGCGTAAGTGTGTGCGTGGAAATGATTGCTTTTGTGCGTTGCAACTTGTTGCAATTTCTGCAGAAGTATTACTAAGCCAATCTGTCACGAACATAAATACGATGTAGGCAGCTGAGCGAAATAAGCTTGCCGAAATTTTGATTGCCCTTGAGATTTTCATTGATCTGCCCCCGAATTGCAAAGACTTATAGCCATTGATGAAGGATAAGATTACAATGGACTTTGACTGGTCTCGTGATCCTCCCGTAATTAATTGAAATGATCGAGCCATTAAGAGAAGATCAATTTAGAAATAATAGCCATGGAATAGATTTCAATCTACATAGTAGTTGAAAACTAGTTGAAATTGGTTGAAAAACAGGTCTGAGAGCATGCGCAAAGGCACATTTCAACAGAAATGGATAGAATTTATGCAAATTTGATTCAGTAGGAACATGAAAATTTTCTCTTGCGAATAAAAATGAGAATGAATTTGTTTCACAAAACTGAGATTTAAATGATTCCCATTTTGAATTTTTTGCTATATTTAAACATTATAATAAATATTTAAACCTCTCCTTATATTGATAAATTAGAAATAAGACTTATAATCAGATTTGTAATGGTATTTTTGGCATACCGTGGTTTAGTCTTTACATTTTGTGAATAAAATATTACATTAACTAATACATATTTTATGAATTTTTCAGATGTAATAAACGGCGCTGTATTTGACGAAAACCACGACGAGATGGTCATTGTCAAGGATATTGAAATGTTTTCCATGTGCGAACATCACTTAGTACCTTTCATCGGAAAAGTAAGCTTATACCATCATCTAATGAAATTTATTAACAATAGTTAATTAACTTGTAATAACGTTATTGTATTTGTTATAGGTTTCCATAGGATATCTTCCAAATAAGAAAGTCCTTGGCTTGAGTAAGCTTGCAAGGTAAGTTTCAATTGTCATCTCAAGCATGTACTACCATTACTAATACAATAAATGTGAAGTTTTTTAAACAAAATGCATTTTATGATTATCCTATAATTTTAAATTTCATTTATTTCAGAATCGTAGAAGTATTTAGTCGTCGGTTACAAGGTATTTTTTATTGCATTATTCATAAAGGATACAGTGAGGAACTGTAAAATCGATTTACCAGCATTTCTGTCAAATATCGATAATGTATGAATATACTATACATTTTTTTCAGTTCAAGAACGTTTGACCAAACAAATTGCAGTTGCTCTCACAAAAGCAATTCAGCCGACGGGAGTTGGAGTTGTGGTTGAAGCCACGTAAGTGTACATTTTCAAATATTATAGTCATAAGTTAGTATCTGAGGGCAAATATAAACGTTTGATATTGTTGAATGTTGATTTTTTTTATCAAATGGCAACCTTATCTCAAAATGTGTGAATGTGTTTTGTTGTGAAACCCTAAAGGAAGATGAGCAATATAAAACGCATAATCAGAAATGGAAAAAAATATATACATATATCTTGTAGGTTTTTTAAAAAAAATGGGAAATTCAGGTCATGATGACTTTAACGGAAATTCCATTCTTAGTGTTCGATTGTTAGTAAGATTTAGCGGCTATTAAAATCTGTTAATAATAAAAATAAATTTGAACTTTGTTTTAAAAAAATGTTTGAAAGTAAAGTACATGACTAATTTGTCTTTTGTTATTATTTTAGCCACATGTGCATGGTGATGAGAGGAGTACAAAAACTGACCAGCAAAACCTTGACCAGTTGTATGTTGGGAGTATTTCGAGATGACCCTAAGACAAGAGAAGAGTTTTTAGCCTTGATCCGATAGATTAATAGTATTTAATTTAAATGTTGGTAGAAACTGTCAGTGTCAATTTTCTTCGCTATGGTTTACACCAGTTTGAAATGGTTTATACCAGCAAATGGCAGGAATATTTTACAAAGTATCGTTATGTGTCGAGTTTTGTTTGAAAATCAACCCAAAAATCAATGAAACAATTTAATTGTGAATGTAGTCTTAAACCCCTATTCTTGCAACGTTAATTTTCTGAAAATTGTTCTTCTCACAAGTTCAGTTTTTTTATTTTTTTAATATAAACACAAATATAATAAAAATAAATGCAGCGGAATTGCAGGTTCAATTTCAAAAACACTATTTTTAATTATTAATTTCAGTCAAGCTAAAAATCGATTTAGGTAGAATCTATATAAATGTGAATCGGTTTTCAGCTAGGATATGCATTTCTTTTATTCTTTATTGTGTTCGTTTTCTCTTTTAAGAATAACTGGAGTGATTTTATAAATAAATCTATGTAATAGCAGATACAGGGCTTTAGTCTTTTAATTTTATTTTTAGACATCCTTAGCATAATATTTTTTTCAAATCCTTTGATAAAATTAAAGACAAATTTAAAAAACTGCGACTTGTAACACAAACTGTTTCGTTTTTTTTTTGTTTTTTTGTATTTTTAAACCTCCATAATTTAATATGTTTGGCACTTTAGTGGTACTCCAAAAATTTAGTGATGGGAACTTTCTTTGAAGTATTTACTCATTTTCAAATGTTACCTATTTTTTATTTAATTTATGGTTTCAGCATGTAATAAACTATACCAAATATCTCAAATGTAAATTGTTGATATTTGCATTTAAAGATCCATTGCTGCGGTGTATATCTGGGAATTGTAATCCTTATAAAATTGTAATATTCAAATATTCGTGAAATTCGTCATGAATTATTTTCCCTCTTGTGCCATATAATCTGAATTATGACTCACCAATTTGCATTTCAAGCAAATATTTATCCCTTTGTCTTCTCTTGAAGAATGAAATATGCGCAGCAGACTACGTGAGAATTTGTATTCCATACAAGATTTTCTGCCACTTATTATTTTAGTAAGTTTTTTTATTAAGAACAAAAATTGGAAAGTATAAAATTATAAATATTGTATGTTGAAATTCTATTCAAATACAGGTTATCCTTCTGCTTAGTTTTGGTGTTAATATCGGTATTACAATAACTAATAATTGTATACCTTAAAATGTATGTTTAATATTAAAAATAATTTCATAACTAATGGTGATGTCAAATCCGTTTGAAAAAATGAAAAATAAATTTAGCGATATTTTATAATCGAAGAAAATATTTTATTAAGCAGATTGCTGCAATTCGAAGGTACTATCCATATTTTATCTGATGTTAATGACAATTTATTTGAATTACATTCAATTGTTTTCAACGAAGTATAACCACGAAACAATTGTAATATGTGGAATTCTTATTTGTTTTCTATTCATAAAAATAATGCAGAACAATGTACAATCATTTTTGAACAATTTGTTTAGCAAATGCACAAAGTTTTGGGAATGAAATTAAGAAATTGACGTATTAACTTGCCTTAAAGGGAAATTTCTCGGCATATTTATTGTTACTGTTCTTTTGAGCTGTTTGTAACTTGTAACATGGTACACTTTCTGTATTTAATTCGTCATGTTGAACATGTCTTCCTTCAAAATAAACTTTGTAGACATACACATTAAATAAACACTTATTATTGATACGTTTTCGTCTATTAATAAAGCGTTTTCTTGTTATTTGAAAAAGTTGTTTTTGCTTAATTAAAGCAGTGTAATCTCAGATTTGTTTGATGTGTTTACCACTAACAATTCTGATTACATTGAATGAAATTTGGTGAATCTAAGACGTTTAAGTTACTGAATGCGCTAATCGCTTAATTGGCTTGACTGATTAAAACTAACTTTAATCAATGCATACACTATTTTTTTCCTGAAAAACATGAGATTATAATCGCTGATTGCACTGATACCTCGTTTATTTTCTTGGTATATAACTGGTAAAAATCCTATAAATGGTATGAATACAACCATTTTTCAATTAAATTTTTGGACAAAGCCAGTTAATCTCTTATTAAGGAATTTCTCAACAGATTGTCAGTTAATTAAACAGATTATTTTATTTGGTTAGGAGAAATAAAATCCGTCTTTAATCACAAATGAAAATAATTATTTTTTCCTAAATAAAAAGAATGTAATCATTAATTTCTCACATATTATAATAGACTGTTGATTAAAATCAGAATTCACCAGTTTAAGGTCTTCTTTAATCTTTCATAAATAATTAATGCATAAATCCCTTTTATAAAACAAGCGTATCAATATCAATGAACTGCTAATTCCCAGACTTCATAAATTTTGCTTGCCTGTGTCCCAATATCCTAGCAACCAAAAGCTCGTTTTCTTCACACGAAGGGCAATCCATACAGATTAAAAAATTATAAGCTAAATTATAGACCCAGTGGGCTTCGAATAAATCAGCAGTCAATAAAAACAACGTCGGGAACTTGGAATTAATGAATAGGCGTGTATGTTATTCGGCAACAAAAATAAAGCCTGATGGATAATTAGTTTATGAATGACTCAGTTTTTAAGAGTTTATTACAAGCTTAAAACACGAAAGACTCGCGAAATTAGAATGTATTTTCATACATTGATGAAATAAATTCATGCTCTTTGATAAGAACAAGATCATCAACTTAATCTCTACAAAATCGTGAATTATTATCATTTTTTTTAAAAATATTTATAATAAACTTTATGCTTATTGGAATCAAGAAATAAGTTTAACCTAGGAAAGCAATAACTATAGCCATGGAATGGATTATATCCTATCGGAAAACCGACTTGAAATGAATTAGTATGCATGTGCGCATGCGCAATCAGCAGATAATGTCCATTGTTTTGCTGATTATACGAATTTACCGCATGTGCATTTTGCATTCTTTCTAACTAAATTGGATTTTTGGGGATGAATTTTTGGAGCACATGAAAGTTTGATAAATGCTCATCACCACCAGGGGGTGCTGAACTGAAATAAGGCTAAATAACAATTTAGAATACTTGGTAATCATGTAATATTCCTAGTTTCATATTTTGATCGGAATTTATGAACAGCCCCAGCGGTTTCGAGGCTGAATAAATTTGTAACGGCCGCCCAAAATACAGAACTAAGTTACGGCGCTTTTGCTTCGACTGTTCAACTGCAATTTAAGGCTGCTCAAAGCGATGAAAAAAAACCTGATTTCCAGACCAATGAAACGACATTAGACACCAGCTGCCGCCAGAGGCTCCAGTTGGTCGGGTCAGATGCATTTCGCGAATAAATCGTTGAATTATAGGCTAAAAAAAACCTCCCAGAAGTCAAAGGTTGCACAGCATTTCAGACAAAACTACGAAGTGAGGGGGGAATCCACATGACGATAGAGGTCGCCACCGTTCGTTACTTTTCTTGGCATTTGATTATAATTAGAAATTCATTTATAAATTAATTATGATCATTAATTACTTTATAAATGAATTATATAAATCGATCATGCGCAGATGCCACGTCCATATAATGTCACGATAAAAATGTGACAACTGGTTTTGATAATTTAATTTACGACAGGTGGTGCCCTCTGTTTAGTGCATCGAACTTGTAATAGTTTCGCACAATAAGCGATAGTACTATTGATAAAACGCAATGTAAATACTTTGCAATAACTGATATAGCTAATAATTTAGTGACAAAATCATGTAAGATACCTCACAGGTTAAGAAGGGATCATTACCTTCACTTAGGTCACACTAAGTATTGCAAAAACCGGGTGCATACCTAGCTTATGTTGATGCAAATTCTTAGACTGTATATTGTATACCGTGTACATGCATATATGTATAGTATATATGCACAAAGAAGTGACACCAGTAAAAATGTACTAGCCATGTATTGGTTAATCCTATATACGCCGTGCTAGATAAACCTTGAATGAGTAGGAGGTTATTGACTTCATTAATTTCACGTTTGTATGGAATAGAAAGTGTAAATATGTAGTTTTATTCCAACATAGCATATATAAACACGCAAATATCACAGAGTAAATTATGTTTAGTGTCTATTGAAATGAATGCAGTAACCCAACGGTGTACTGTTTGTATAGTTTTGATTACTTCTAATTAAATATGAGGCAAACACAATTTTGGGCTTCACTGATTTCGAAGAATACACAATGAAAATGTTCAACCTTTCAGTATTCACCCACACTAATTAAATACTATATTATCACAATTTAAAAATAAGAAAACCCTTAATTTGATGGCTAATTTTAGAAAACAGTTTCGTATTTCTGACAAATGAAATCAACCTATTTAATTTTTTGCAGAATAAATTGAAATAGATCTGAAATGTATAAATGAAAAGTATAACCCTAAATTAAAAGGAATGATCGATAATGTGGCAAAAGTGCCTTCTGCTGATTATGTCTCTGATGGTATCTCGTTATAAATAGTTATTGCCTTGCCTTCTTGCTCTAGCTCTGACTGCATTGATATAATAATGAATCAAAAGCCACGTGATTTCGATGTCTGTTTTTATGATTTCGTTTGTACATCTTTCCGGTTTTATTGATGAACAAGCGTAATTATAAGTGCATTTTGCGGCTTTAAATTAATAACAATAATAGGTAGAGGGCGGGCAGGGAGTTGTTTCAATTCTGCAAACAGAGCGCCAATTAGGCTTCATATTTTTCTGAAAGAAAACAATTTACAAATTGGTTATTGTAAATGAAACGGGAGAAAGAAAATGATTCTCGGAGAGCCTTCGTTGAAACCACAATGAAACTATTCAGGATTTATTATGATCCAGTTCGCACGTATTATTTGACGAAGTAAAAATCGATGAAAAGGGCAGCCGAGTTGCCAAAATCCCCCGCTAGATGGCGTGATCAACAATTGGGAGCTATAGCCACCCGCTTTTGGCAACCCTTTAATTCTGTCTGATATCACGACGTAATAAATAATAACAACAGCAATAAACGTAATGATTTCGCGCGAGAAAAACGCAACAAAATGCGTAAAAAGCAGATTTCTCAGAGCGTTCATGGAAAAATCCCGCATTTATTAGCGAACATAGCGATTTCGGCTAATTTAGTCAAGGGCGCTTTGTGTTTTTTGGTAATTTATTTTTGATTTTTGTTTCGTACATACAAGACGAAAACAAACTATTTAATCTAAACTTAATCTCGTTATTTATCAACACTACACAAGTAATCCCACGTCTTTTCGTAAGGCAAACATCCCAATGTTCAACAGAAAAAGATGTACATTGCCAACGTTCAAAAGTTTATCGCAATGATTGTGTAAATGACAATGGACTGCTTTTAGCCCTTACGTCATTGACTTGATCATGTGATTTCGACATTTCGTTCAACAGCACTTTTTAGACAGGCTTTAAATACAATGTCCATCTAGTAAATGATTCCAATTAACAGGAAACAATTGTATTTGATATAGCGGCGGCCATCTTAGAAAAAAAATCTCAAACCTTCCAAGATTTTGTTTTTTAAAATTTTAATTGACTGTTGTTAATAAAACTAGTAATAAAATTCTGTTTTTTAAATATGCAAATAATATACAGTAGTATATAAATAACTCAAAAAAACGCACAATAAATTGAACCTTAGCCTCATTTTTGTTGGTAAAATGAGTGTAGCCTACTGAGTAATTATTATTACTATATCTTCATGATAACAAAAGGATGAAAAATGATACATGAGAAAGTGCGACTTCCACGAAGTGGTGAATTTCTACACGGGTGTGTATTTCTATGTATTTGTTCCTAATGATATTAAATTATATTTCATATATTAAGCAGAGTTTACATTAATGATTAACTTGAACACCACCAAGAAATTATTTAATCGCAGATTAAGCCAAAAGGACATTGCTGCAACTTGCATTATTCTCATTTGTGTCGATATCACGAATCAAGGTGCAGAGAGACGTGTGTTTGAGTCGTTAACCAGTTGTTGCCAAGCAAAAAGAAAACAGATCTATATAATACATAAAACGAGAGTGAATTCAAAAATATGAATGTTGAGCAACAAGCTGTTATTAAGTAAAAGGGCTTCGCATATCTTTTTTTTTCTTCTTTTTTCTTATACTGCATTTCAACTAACAACAAGAAAAACGAGCAAAGACATCAATTCCCCCTCCTCAGTTTGTGATGCAGTAATTCACGCTTGGTTGAAAAGAAACGTTAGATTCGCTGCAAAATGCAATTTTAGGAGAAAAAAAAACAACCACCGAAATTCATGCAAAAAGAATATGTGGCCTAAAATACAGCCAAACACGTAATAATAATTCGCAATTTATGAGCACAAACATATTCCACGCCTATTGTAAGAAAAACAGGATTCCAGAAAATTATGAGATAGAAAATCCATGTTTCAAAAAGTGTAAAATTCGTACTGGCCACAAAATATAAACCATATTGTCAACAATGTGACTCCATGCATTGGATACTATACTTTGTTTACTGCAGCATGCTGTTGACCAAATTTATATTTGAAGAAACGTGTCTTGGACAACATGTGAATATCAAGAAGCGAAAACATGTTTATGGTGCTTTTTATGGGTGAGGAAACATGTTTTTGATGCTTTTATGAGTGAGACAACATGTTTTTGATACCGATTTGGGTTAGATACACGCACAATTATTTTGTTGTAAAATACACATCTGACAGCATAGTATATTTGAAGAGACATGCTTCCGACACTTAACTTTGTTTAAAGAAACATTTCTGACTATTTTGTTTAAAGAAACGTATTTTTGACTAATTTGTCAAAAATCTTTTTACCGATACTTGTTGCTAACCACTTTTGCTTCCATGGTTTATAAGTGGAAAAAGAATAATAATACAGTGTATTGTTTGATACAAAAGTTGATTGAAACATATATATTGTATAAATTTTTTTCTTTGAAACGCTATGCTGGCGCCCCCTATCAGAATGGCGACCAAAAAAAAAAACATTAGTCCATGGTGAAAGACACGTGTTTGCAATCTGGGTTGAAAATGAGTTTTTTATGATAAGCCACCCTGAAATGCACTTTCGGTCATAACCTCAAATGTTCTTATTTGCAGACTTTTTCAATGCCTACTTTGATAAAGAATAATTGGAGTTATAAAACCGAACCATTTTAAGTACCACGAGTTTAATACTCAAGATGAATAACAATAAAGCGTGAAAACTAAAAATAGGTCCATGTGCCGTCAACCCTTTCACACCGTGAACTCATAAAAAATATGAGTTGCACATCCACCCCACCAGGTGGCGACTATCTAGTCATCAAGACCGGACCTAGTTAGTTTCTTATAATTTTCGTTTATAATTCGCGTTATTTTGTTTGAAACATACACGTACAAATTAAAAGATCTTGTGAAATGGTTCTCCAATATGGCGTCGGGTGCTTCCCAACAAAAGACCCGCCTGTAGCGAGAAAAAGCACAATTACTGTAAGCATAATCTCAGAAGATGATCCCTCATGAGCTCCCCAGACGTTATTAGTGTTTGTAGAACCAAAATCAATATTTACAAGTTAATCATCGCTTCATCGATCAGATTACGTGCGGCCATCTTTGTTACCATAGAGTATAGAGGGCGTGGCTGTCTATGCTAGATGGTATACAGTCGAACCCTCTTAATTGCACAGCGATTCGGCAAGTCACAAATGTGCAATTAACCGGTTCTTGCAATTATCCGGGTTTTGATTAAATACGTACAGTAATCCTGGCTCAATTGTTTTTCAAAAATCCTTCAAATGGCTAGATGAATTATGGGAAACATTTCTTGTCAATTAACATAAATGTGTGAGCCAACATGGCCATATATAATCCAAATATGCCTAATAAATTTCATTCATAGTCCATGTTGGATTGTTCCATCTCAATGTGCAAATATCCGGTCACAATTCCATATAAAAGTAGCTCATGGGGCTTGTAAAATATAATCAGGTTTCACATCATGTACAAAACGTAGGGAACAAGTTCGGGGAATGGATATTATGTGCTATTATCCGGTATGTGCAACTAATCGATGTGAAATTAACAGGTTCGGCTAAACAAGTGTAGTTAGTGGCGCCCTCTAGTGCAGCGTCTATCCCCATTTCCCAGCAGAGGGCAGGGAATTACCCTGATTCTTTTGCCATTATTTTTTTTCTTTTGAATTACTGTTTTGTCCTCAATTTTTGTCTGGTCAATTTTTATAAATCGCGTTTTTCGAAACCAATGCAAAGAAATCGTTGTTGTTGTTGTTGTAGTTGTCTGTTTGACCCTGTAAACAAAACGCGAAAGACAATGGGTTCGTGCACAGGATGCAAGCTGGTGGGTGATCCTAGAAACAAAGACAAAAGCGCTGATAGCCAAAAACCTAAAAAAAACGGACGCTGGAGAGGTCAAGGGGTGACGCGTGCTGGGCACCGGCACGTGCTGCAGCCCTTCGTCCGTAAAACACCTGCCGAACCACTGCGACCAGAGGCCACATTTTTCGAGGAATTTTTCAGGGGTTTCCTGAAGGGGTGAAAGCTGCATTGATACCTTTTTTTTGTGACAATTTTGGCTACCCTCTAAAAAACAGTAAACTGAAACCGCACGAGTTTGAACGGGAGGAGGTTGAATTTTTATCTTCATTTTTTTTTTTTTTTTGGTTGTTGGGGTAGACAGACTTTCACTTATTTTTTTGGTACCATATAGCCCCCTAACCCTCGTCCCAAGTCGCCGAAAACGTCACTCCCCCTCACCGGTCCACCTTCTCCCTAATTTCGGCCAACTGTTTCCTCTCAGCAACCAATCACTAAATCTTCATTGTGTACATTTTGCACCTGCTTGTCTTCACCAAAAATTACGCGAAAATGCCCTTAGAGACCAAGAAAATGGCAATGGACGAGTGACGGAAGCCAGACACGGGGAGCCCCCTAGCGGAGGACCTATATTAACGTGATGCTCAGTGTTTCCAAAATCACTACTGTCAGATCAAAGTTTATTCTTAAATACGTATTTTCGAATATATACATATAAAAACATTTTCTTATAAATCTTGAAAAAATAAACAAGTCATTTTGATGGTACAATTTAATTGTGGATTTCTTTTTCTCCATATTTCTCAGTTGTACAAAAATTTAAAAACGAGAAATTACAACTTCTTGTACAACAGAGAAATAAAGTGCAATTATGAAATGCATTATTTTGAATTACTAGCATATTGTATTTTAAAAAGGGAAAATTAAAAATGAACTCTTTCGTAAGTTTTAATACTGTATAAAAAAAAACTTCACCGGAATTTCACATCAACATCTCCTGCAATGAAATTGCACACCGCCATTACCCTTTTCCCTTGTTTATAGTATGTCATGGTGGGGGATATTAATAATAACGACTATTAGATTGGGTTATTATTTCGGTTGCACATTGCTAGGAGAACGAAAAAACAATGGAGAAGGGAGGAAGCACCGTTTCCTCTAATTATCCACAAAATTGAAAATCGTCATTAATGCAGACGTTACCCAGTCATTGCCATTTGCCCTCAAATCTTCATCTTTTGCAATGATTTAAAAAACAAAAATGTATTCTAACTCGCAAAAACAGAAACGTGCAATCGCCTTAATGTAAATCGACACTTACATTTAGTTTGATATCACTTTAATCTCTGACTAAAAGCAGTGTAATTAAATGCTTATTGGATAGATTTTTAATTCATACATTATAAAATTTCTGTTAATTTGTATACACTAGGACAAAAACACATTGACCCGATTCTATAAAAAATAAAGAGGGAATTTTTAAAAATAACAATTCAAATGGAAAGTTAAGTTTCACTCGCATTCTTTAATTCAAATATTTATTATAAACATTTAATTTTAAATAATTATCAATAAACAATTTTTTTTAAAATGAAAGATGTACTATGTACATTGCTATTAAATTTTGCAATACACATTATGAAAATAAAATTTAAGAAAGACTTTATAATGTAAAATTAAAATATGTACAGTTTTTGTATGCATTTGTGAGTCTAAATTGTATTTACAACTTTGTATTTATATATTATTTAAAATACACAAAATGTAAATTATTGCATTTTTTTTTTTTTAAAAAAAGTATACTAATATAGAAATTGAAATTGAGTGTTGAAATTTTTAAGTTGGTCCAAACATGAGATGATGGTTGCCTCCCTTTATTCGGACATCATCTTAACGACAGTTTGTGCAACCGTATAATTTGGCTATTGATTTCTCATTAAGGATGGCTATCTCTGTAAGTATTTTGGATTGATAAATAATCATGACATCGGTTTACAATTATTTATTTCGGTGCAGGCACGTTCACCCCCTGTGTCACAAGTTGTCACTCGGTCTCCAGGGGTCATCCTACTCCCTCCCAGCAGAACGTTGGCCCTCGCCATCTGCTTGTTCAAAATGCAGGTTTCACAATAGACGTGACAATACACAAAATGGGGGCTACAAAATGCACTTTAGGCTGGGCCTCAATGTCCCCTACATTTGCTTTTTCTGGGAGTGTTTCAATAGCGGACAGCGGACTGGACGAGGTCCTAGACCCCTTCGTATAGGGAGCATCCATCAGACCCAAAAATTCTGTCAAAATTTCATTCAAGCAAACGAAAACCTGTAAAGGTTGGTCAACTACTAAAGCTGGACATTGGTCACTTACACATTGGTATATCGACTTTTATTATGCCAAACCAATATGAGATACATAATCCTAAAAAACCATGAATATATAGTGTAAAACACTTATGCACATAACATAAGGGTAATTTTGAACATAATTGAATTTAATTTTGATCCAATTTGGATTATTTAGACAAATATTAGTCAAATTATGAACGTTTTAGGATTATAACATGACTGTGTTTTGATTATAAGACAACCATGATTGGGATTGAAAATACTACATTTGGATTCAAATTTTTCCAAATTTTAAAACATCAACACATGGTTATCCCAGTGCTATTGCCATTATTTTTTGCTGTAAAAAAACAGGTAATATTTCCTAGAACTATGTTCTTTTGATGTCATAAATTTTTTTCCCTTTCATAGTAACTCCCTTTTAATAAACTGTCCAACTTTTTGATGCAATCTTCATTTTGGCAATTTCCAATTTCTTAGTCGCAGCGTTAGATAGTGGGTTTGTCATTTCGTGAGATTTGCGAATAATATTTATATTTTATCAAACTTTTTCAAGAAGAGATTAATGATTTTAAGGCAACTTTCGCCCCTTCGAAATATTTTACTTTTGACAGTGTCTCGTTTTCTATCTAAGTAGTTTCATTGTTTTTTTTAAATAGACTTTTTTGCAGAACCTTTTACTTCAACCCACGCTTAAGTTTGCAGAAATCATCGATGCGAAATTAGCTTAGGATTGTTTTAACACAAGAGACAAAGAAAAGCAGTTAGATCAACAATAAAAATGCGGGTCTTGAAAACCGGCTTCACCCATGGAGGGATAATAGTACATTTAGTCGTGCAACGAATTTAAACATTAAATAATAAAAAAAAATACATTGCACTATTATGAATGCTGTTGATGCTTTTGCATTTAATAGAAACTTAATAGCTAGAAGTGTTTAGGTTAGCAAATTCACTTAGAGGTTGGTCACGATGACATTGTTTTTAGGTCACTGCAAGATTGGTTTTGACAACGTAAATATGCGAAAATTAAAAAAAAGTGTTAGTTTTATTTTTTATTCTTTTTCGATATACTGCACAGAAGTGTTCAATAGACCAAGCTAAGTAGTTAGCAGCTTGATTAATTTAATTCAGGCTTATCTATTATTTACATAGATTATTTTTCCTTGGATACACAGGAGTTTAGCTATAGATAAGGTGGGTTGTACCAAACAGATTTTGTAATCGGTGGTTAAAACAAATTGAGTCAACACTTGGTTGTAGTTATTTTGATAACATTTAATTACATAAGTCAACTAAGTTAGTACTTAGTGGCCTTTCAAAAAAGACGTCCCCGAAATTCCATCCCAAAATCCCAACTTTACCCAGGTTTTAAAAATTGAAGTACATTTGGAATTGGGAAGATTATTTATTCTGGTGTCCATTTCCAATTTTACTAGCTTTTAAAACTCAATTAAACAAAAAATATAAAAACCAATTTTGCGGGCGCCCATAAATGGTAGTGTTTCAATTGTTTAATTTGATTATTTTTGGACAACCCTTTCACTTGCACAGGGAACACTACTGTATAGTCTATCATTGATAATACTGATATGAAGAGGACCCAGATAATAGGAAGATTGCTCGCAACCATCGAGATATTGATAACGATAATACCGAGAAAACAAATAATTTTCTTCGTCGCGTTTTCGCAGAATCACTCAAAAATGCATTCAGATTTTTGGCAGCTAAATACTTAATGGGGAAAAAACGAGCACTTTTCGCATTTTCTGCGATCAAAATGCATCATCGCGAATGTACCGAGAACCGTCACGTTCGATCGATTGGTTGGGATTTCATTGAATTATAAGCTACATGCTAAAACCGCAACCAGGTTCGCAACAAACGCTGTTTGGCTCTCGCAAACATTGCAAAAACACACTGTAACAACATCCAAAAGAAGAAAAAAAATCTGCAACACCACTAGAATTAGAAATACAGTACAGAAATCATACAATTACAACCATAACTGCATGCATACAGTCATGGTATGGATTTCATCCATGCTGTTTCAAAAGCAAACAAATTAAGTATGGATTGCATTCGAAGGTAATATGTGCACCTTAATGGTCATCTACAGTAGTAAAAACAAGATTTTGGCCTCAAAACAGGTTCATTGGTTTATAAAAAAATTAGTATGCTGAAGGAATTCCAATAAATAAACCTAAGGTAAGGCGTAGGAAACCAAAATTATGAAAACATAACATTTATCTTAGCTAAACTTTAGGTACAAGTCTGCAATTATTGGTACATGAATCAAAGATACAGAAAAGAAAGTAAATAAAATGTATTCCTCGTTGTTATTTACTTTAAATGCATGTTTATGTAAAAAAATGTTATATAAAGTAATGCTGAAGTTTTTTCACATTTATTTTCTAAGAAGCTTTTATGGATATTAAACTATTTTTTCCTCCAAATTTCATTTCACCACTATTATACACTGTAAATCAAAGCATTTCCCCCACCATTATCCATTGTCTGAATATGCATATGCCCAAACTAAACAGATAGCATAGTTTTCCAGGCACCCAATAAACATTTGCAAATATATATTTAAAAATACTACATCGTTTGAAAAAATACGCACTTATAATTTATCAGTTTATTAACCTACCAACTTGTTTATCCTTTCCCAACTTTTTTCTATACTTCCCAATTTCAATATTTCCATTTCCACTTTTTGTCCTGCATTAGCTTTTCTTGTTCTCTGTCTATTTTGAATTGATAGATGGCGCCACTATCCCATTACCGTAGCATTTTTCAGCAACGCCATCTATGCCTAACATGGGAGGTTCCACCTAAATGGCACAAATGACAGGGTTGGTGGTGGTAATCTGTCGCGTATGAAGAGGAGGAATTTCAACACACTGGTGCTGTACCTATTTTACAGTGTTTCTAAACGATTTCCTATATTACACCCTTCGTCCCACAGCGCATTTGGCCTACTTTTAGTGGCAAAATACGTACGTTCGAGCCAACATCAATAATAATAATATTTTACAAGTTGGATGTAGGCCTAAATAATGCCATATGCCAAAACGCTAGCTCCACCTCACGCTTACGTGTGTTTTTTTTTTTTATTCTTTCAATTTTTCATTTCCGTATCGAAATTTTTTGATGCGAACTTGAATGTGAGTGGGAATGCAACCTAATTTAAAATTGGGATTTTACAGGCTAACAACTTCCTTAGGCTTAACTCGAAGCTCGTTTATGAAGTCATGATTTCTGATTAAAAACGTGATTAGTTTCTCTTTTATGGAACATGGTGTAATTTATAAATATCTTAAATTGCCCGATTAAAAAGGGTGATACACAGTACTTGAAATATAATCAAGATTTTACACCTACATAGTGGTATCAAAGGGGGTCATATAATTTCACTATCAATTATATTTTCTTGGCACAAACTTATTTCCTGACTATGTCTTCTTGAAAGTCTATACATTAAAAATGCTTTAATTTTGAATTTTTTGATCAAATCCTGCCTGTTTTTATAAAGTCGTTCTTGATACAAAAGCTTTCCATAGCTGTAAAGTTTATAAAGTATACACCGTATATTATTTAAGAATGTTCTAACGTAAATGTTATTCGTTGTTAAACCAGGATTTTATCTGATGCTTTCAAATGATAATTTCTTGTCCCCATGAGGTTAAAATATGTTTCTATTACTGTAAATTTTAACAAGTCATAGGCCTAAAGTTAACACCTACATGTTTACTTTTCTCCGTTTTTAAAGTGGCTAGTATAAATACTACAACAGTTTCATAATAACATAGACAGCCACTATAACATAGTAAGTAGTTACAGTGGCTGCCTGAACAAGGGGCATTTAAAAAGGACGTCCTCAAGAGGTGGGGTGGGGGATCTGCTGGCATGTGGACATGGGGGAGGGGGAAGCAATTCGTGGACGTCCACTAATTAAGGTATTTTTCAGTTTTTGGATTTTTTGTTTAATTGAGCTTTAGAGGTCAGTGAAAGAGAAAATGAACAGCAGAAGAAATGTGTTCCCAGTCTCAAATGTACTTGAATTTGTAAAACCTCGGGAAAGTTTGGAATTATGCTTAACTTTGTGTTAAACACCAATTTCATGCTGGAGTTTCCCTTCGAGGTCAGGAAATTTCCGAAGAATTTTTTGAAAAATCTAGAAAAACGTCATGGAATTGATATATAGTGAGACTGGTACTTGGAAATTTATAGGATGGGCCTTAATTTGTATGTTCTAGACACCCTACTTTTAAAAAAATATTATTGACGTCCGAAAGGGGGAGGGCGTCTGGGCTAAAATGGACACCAGGTGGACAGGGAGCAGGGGTCAATTTTTGAAGGAAGGAATTCTGGGGATGTCGTTTTTGAATGGCCCCCAAGGACTTCAGAGTCCAAAACGTAATAGGAATAAACTACATAACATTAACTGCAGAGGTTTTGTGTCATCTTAGACTGTATATTTACATCGCTTAATGAATATCCCGAGAAGACTAAACTATATTAGGGAATTTGTAATCTTACGCATTTTTCCAGGAAAGCCAGAACTATTTTTAGTTGTCCATTTCATAATATATATTTTCCAAGTATAAATTTATTTTTAAATTCTCCAAAACTGCGTTGTTTCAAGTATTACAATTTGTAGCCGATATGCGCGTTTCACAGATAAAAATAACTTATTTATTTAAATTTCAGTTCAACGTTTGTCATCACGTTTATTTTAATATATGCTTTTCCAGACCAAAATCTTTCCTTCAAGCTGTACGGAAATAAGTCCAATTGAAAAAGCGTTTTATTCAATTTTACATTATTCTAAATTTATAAATGCTTTTCCTGAGCACATTTACTAGCTTACATTCGCATGAAGACGAAATCTCAAAGACAGGCTTCATAACTCAAGTTTTGTGTCTGGAACTTGTCCATAAACTAGAAGCTTAAGTAACTTGTGTGCATATGGGTTTGAAGCGGGTTTAAAAGTCCACGTCTGTTCACTGTTTTTCGGCAATAATAAGGACACACTGTGAGTATATACAAAAACCCAAATATAACTGCATTCCTCTTAAGAAAAAGAAAACTCCGGGAGGCTAATAGGGAGGTGGAGAAAAAGAGGATCTCGAAAAATCGGGATCTCCATTTTGGCCACATGCAACAAATATTCAGTTTCCGTCTTTTAAAAAACTAACAAACAAAAAACGAAGTTTCAAAACAAAATTCTCTGTCCTTCTTTGATGAGCAACTGATTAGAAAAATTAACTATTTTTATACTTTGAATTAAGTGGAGCATTGTTGTATATCCTCGAAATTTCGAGGTTAACAAACAGCAATGAGCTTGACGAGTGGGAAGAATTAAATATATTTCTATTTTTTTGAACAATGTGAACTGGAACAATATGAAACATATATTTGACAACATTTTCCCACTCCTCAAAATGCGTTGTACTAAAAAAATAAATGCAAATAAAATATCATGATACACACTACTGAATAACATAGTGTACAGTACTAATTATCATGATATTTTATGGTATACTTAAGATTAAGAAATAGTTGAAATAAAACTAACTGGTGCTTGACAACAAGTTGAAAAAATAGTTACAAATGTGGGAGTACATGTTTTTGCATCACGTGTGCAATAACCTGGACTGACATTTTGGAGTATGGGTTATATCTGGTCCAAAGTATATGCTAAAAAGCCATGAAAAATATAACTTAAGATTACAAATTATTATTTTTTAGAATTCATCACTACGGCAACGAGATGGAAAACATATCGAAAATGGCCTTAATCTAGCTGGTGAATTCACATAAAAAGAGATTGTTTTGAAAAATGTGAGCTGGAACGAAATGAAGCAGGTGTTGGACAACATTTTGAAAATTCTTCTAAACACGAGAAAAAAAAATCCTACATTCTTCAGGATTAGTATTTACAGAGACGAACGACAAAGACCTCATTGTATACGGACAGCATGGTGGTCCTCCAGTCTCTTTAAACGTTATAAATATGTCACAAGATGACACTAAATCAGGAAGGTCCCTTTTAATTTCGTTTTAATACCAGTCAGAGGGGAAAAAACGCTTGCCACTTAAATGATTATTTACGACTATTAAAATTGTGGGTTGTATCTTGCATATGGTCGCATATGTTGTTTTGCTGTCAGGTTTCATTTACAGAAAGGTGCCACGGCATTAACGTGTAAACGTTATGTCACAAAAGCTTTGGAACACATTTTCCTGAAGTATTTTTAAAGTTTTTGACACATTCAACAATTGATGAAAGCACACTTTCCTTGGGCATGATCTACATCATAATTTAAGATCGATTACAAAAAAACATGCACGATTACAAGAAATACTGTACAACTATTACCAGCCGTCAAAGTGCCATTGTGCACGATAGATGGCGCTGAAGTATAATGGGCCATCCAATATCAAGGTTTTTAACAAAAGTGCAGACCTTCTCAAGCGTCATTTTAAGGTAATACTGTATCGTGACAGATTTTGAAATGTATATCAACTACTAACATCGTTATAGTGTAAAATAGTACAAAAGTGTTTATGTGCTATAATTTCCTGTTGCAAAGCATTGATCATAGATGGCGCTGGGATTCTTCAAGGATTCTATGCCTCTCAAACAATGTGAATCACACAATGCTGCGTAAAAATAATTTTCAAGATTGTTATAAACGTGTTCAGCAAGCATGTTTTATTTATTTTTTCTTGCCTCATTAAAACGCATCTCGCATAAAAGTTGCTTACAAACAGTAAATTTATGCCAATGTGTTGCTTAAAAGATCTTGAGTTTCAATTTAAGCTCAGAGAATGTAGAAAGCCCATATCCCACTTCTGTCTATTATAATAATTTAGTAATGGAAACCGACCAATTTTTTTACGACTGTTTCGGATTTTGTAGAGCACACTTAATAAAGGGGAGCTTTTATCTTTAATATAAGAATGTAAATTTTAACGATCACCATAATGGCGATCCACACGCGGCCATGTTTTATGGTTGAGAAATAAATTGCTAGTGGGTTACATTTAATGGCAGTGGTCGAACACATACACAACACACCCGATGAATACGCGGAAACTCATTTCACAAATATATATTGAAATAAAAATGAGAAAAGCTTCTGCCATTGTGCAGCCAATGAAAATGCATAAATCTTGACTCTCCTATCGATTTCATTTAAATTTTTCAAAATGGGGCTTAGACACCAGTATATTTACTATAAATATTCACTTTGTTAATAAAACAAGCATTAGAAACAACACAACTTCGAGGAGGGAAAGAAATTTTGACATAAAACCCGAAACAACGATTCCGTACACAACAAGTAGCTCCATCTATGATGCG
Organism: Julus scanicus; assembly: GCA_034698625.1. Taxonomy (NCBI): domain Eukaryota; kingdom Metazoa; phylum Arthropoda; class Diplopoda; order Julida; family Julidae; genus Julus; species Julus scanicus. Next base: position 14,868 of record JAQGBW010000043.1, on the reverse strand, counting down.
TTTAGTGCAACCGTAAGATATAACATGGCGACCAAATTAGATTTTTGCATTCCCACATACTAATGTTGATTCTCGATTTGCACATCACTCACAAAGTGAATTTTATTTTTAAAATTTAGGACTTTATGGGGTAAAATTATACTAGTAGTTCTAATGATATTGCAATAGAATTGAATTGGCAATTATAATAATGGTAGAATGGCGAAAACCATCAATTTATTTAACATGTGGAATCTAACGTTTCAATTTAATCACAATTAACTAATACTTTTGTGCCATTCAATAAAGCAATTAACTGGCAGAGATCCCAAAATGAGTTTAATTTGAAAATTGCATGTTTTGACACAAAACCTGATGTTGGTATTCATTTGTCTAGGTCATTTACATAGCTGAATTAAGCCAGCAGCTTTTGTATTCTTTGTTACGTTATCAGAGTTGTTTTCGAATAATATGCAAAAAAAACTAAATCATCTAAAAATTGTAAGTTGTCACGAAGGACGTGTTTCACCTGTCGCTCCTGTAACAGCTTGCTTCCAAGCTGCTTTTTTGTAAAAAAAATTTGCTACTGCCACCATTAAATAAAACTGTTTTAAATCATTAAAAATAATAAAGCTATCCGTCATTTACAATATATGAAATTTAATTTAATTGGTGATTAAAATGAAGTTTGCTAAACGATAAAAATCGTTGATGGTGCAACCTGCTGTTATTAACTACCACGAGTATTCTTCAAGTGTAGTGTTTATAAATTGTATCAAATTTTACATGTTATGGTATTGAAAGAAGTTTTGAGGACAAAAATCTGAATGGTGTTGCACAAATGTGAAATATTTTTCAAGTTTTATGTATCTCACGATTTTATTAGTGTTTGTCCATACTTAGTCCACCTCGTTTCCATTTCGTTGATTTTAGGCATTGTGCAAATCCCTGTATCAAAATTGACCTGATTTCACACCTGCGCGCTGTGATTTACGATTACAACTATTTTTTTAAAAATAAAAAGGGTTAAAACTTGAGAATAAAAAGTTAAAGAGTGTCAGAAAAAACACGTTTGTAATCTATGGCAAATTGGTACCATAATACAAGCGACACCTGAATTTCATACCAGAGAGATCAATAAAAAAAAATCTCAATTTTATCTAGACCAAAATTTTGCTTTCGAGTTGTACCTTTTAAATGTTTTGTAGGCCAACATACAAATACAAAAATCCGTAAGAAAAGAATCGAAAATGTATGAAAAACAATTAACTTTTGTAGCAGATTTCCCTAAATCCAGTCAAAACAAAATAAATCTCATTTTTTAGTTACATGGTCATTATTACAAATTTCATGTTTGGCATATGTAAAATACAGTGTCCACAGTTTTATATTGTTCACACATAAATGTTTTAATTTTTATTAAAATGTTTAATAAATTGAGCACTTTGTCAACCACTGAGGATAGCACTAACCAAGATGCCTAACCAGAATTTACAATCTTTATTAGAACTAAATACGAGGCTTATTTATGGGGATGAGGTGCTGAACCCACAGGTGTGCAGGTGTATAAAAAATACCCACAAAGAAGCTTAAATTGAATTCTGGTTTTGACCTTTAAAGGTCCTGGTGCACACTGAGCAAATGAGGAGCAACCCGACATGGTTTCTACTTAAATTCCTCTAAAAATGAGGGTTTCGTTCCCTAGTACCATTCACATGAATGGAGACTGTCTGTTAGGCACATTTGGCTCCTTCTTACGGTGAGGGATACTCCTGAAATTTAGGGGAAAATTTGGACACAACGAGAGACGACAATGAGGGCAATTTTTTGAACATAATTTTGGATTCACTCAGATGCAGAAACACTTCATGCAACAACAACAAAATGGCTTAAAAATACATTTAATATAACAATTTTAACGATCGATTTTTAAAAATTTCAGATACACAAATTATCCATATGCAATCGTGGAAGTTTACCCCACAAAAAAATTAAGAGTTCATTTTGGAAGAAACACAGAGCAATTTGGAGGAATGTTGGGAAATACGATAATCCAGAAATGTATTTTTTCTAAATATATCCACATGTGTATATTTCTCTAAAACTCATGAAATCTAGTCATTAAAACATTATGGACATTTTTTGTTACCAAAATTCATTACATTTAACGATTTTTTTCCACCATTGTTCAAGTAATTTAATGACTGACTTCTAATTTTTGGCCAAAAAATAAATAGAGAAAATGTGAGATTATCTTAGAAAACACTGCCATAGCCCAGAAATTGTAGCGCAAAACAGCTGTAATAAAACCAACGAAATCTATATTATAAGACAACATTAATTCGATCATGCTACCTAGAAAACCAGATAGGCAATGTTTAGTTAGACAGAAAACGAAAATTTTACGTTTTTAAACTGATTTATTATTTCTGTAACGTCATTTTTTATTTGAAAAGGCATTTACGTGAGCGCATTATATTGCTTAAGTTGCTAAGCCGGGATTGAGGTTATTGCAAACTTGAGTACCCTAAAATAGCCCTCGTAAACTCATATTTACTTATCCTAGCAAGTTTTTTTTTATGATAAGAAAACCAGCAATTGCTTACCTCTACTTAATGAATATTTCAAGTGCATGTTTCATGCCAGTTTTCAATGCGAGATGTGGATTTGGGTCCGTGCAACCCTGAAGTGCACTTTTTATGCTTGTGTGAAATGCGAAAAAAAGCGGATATTACAAGATAATGATACACAAAATGCTGAGATTTATGGGAATTCCAAGATGAAAACTATAAGCTGTACAACAATCATTTTTTATGAACATTTTAGTTGACCGGGCTATTTATTAAAGGTATAACGAAATTCAGTTTCATTAAAACACGTTCTTTCATAGATTTGTAAAATAAACTTCATTAATCCCATCGTGGTTTCCTGCATATGACCAAGATTTCTCCTAAATCACTAGTATTTCCATGTTTTAATGTTTACTATTTCCTGACCCCGACTGTTACAGCCTATTTTAGGGCGCGTCGAAAGCGTTACAACAGCTCAACACCTCCTAAAAGGTACTCAATTTTGCCAAAAAATACTGAATCCGGTTATCCAGAGGATGGTTGCAATGGCATGGGAAATAACTTGTCTCAGGAAATATAGGCCAATGGGTGAGAAAATAAACCTGTTATAAGGCGATTAACATAAAACTTAAAATCAACGCTCCATTCAACTCATAGACATGTCCTTACGGGAAATTGACATGAGAAAATTGTGTTAAGATTATGTATGTTCCCATCACGATTTTACATACAGATTTGGGTATTAAATCGTTATGCTCATTTTGAAATAATTGAAAATACATTTGCCTCTAATATACAATACATTACTGGTGTTTAACACTTTTAAAAATGTAAGTACATTTAGTACTGGGGGCGCATTTCTTGTGGCGTCCATTTTCCCTTTCACTGACCTTTAAATCAATTAAACAGAAAATCAAAAAACTAAAAATACCATCATTAGAGGACGTCCGTATTGGCTTTACCCCCTCCCCCATCCTTGTCCACGTGCCAGCACACCCCCTCTACCTGCCCCCTATCTCCCTGATCTCCAGTTTGCAATGCTTTTTCTCCAACTGAACTCAATACTAATCTTGTACAAAATTTACAAATTGCCAAGTTTTCCTATCAGCTACAGTATGTTTACTAAGTTCAAAACAAGTTTCATTAGTAGCCTTGAAGTATACCAAATGTAAACAGACAATCGGAAATGAAAGGATTTTAATTAGCATAATTCTTTTAACAAATAAGAGGGAAACATATTCACGGCCATTTGTTTTAACACTAAGTACTATGTGGTTTTTTTCTCCCTTTTTTTTATAAAATATTTCAGCTGCGCAGGGGGTCTGAGAGAGAAGATGCTGAAAAATATCCCCCCTCTATATAAGTTCCGGCCGACCATGGGACAGGAGGGTCTGCACTGGTGTGAACGACTTCTTAATGCATCGCTGATTCGAAATGATAAATGGGGGCGCCACTGAACGCCTTGGAAACCCTAACTCAACCCTTCTGTTATTAGAGAAAAAAAATATTTAAAAAAAAAACATTCACTCGACTTGGCTAACTAATTTTGCAATCAAATGTTCCAAAAAATCATTTTTTTTGCAGCAGTCACGATAGTTCATAAACCATTCGAGTTTTCTAAATTTTTTTTTTTTAAAACAGTAATTTAAGAAATTATTAAATAATTATAGAAATCTAGAAACGGTTTTGTAAACTTGTGTAGTTTTAAAATGTTAATACGAATATTCTAATGTTTATTATGATGGCTTAGGTTATATAAAAGCAGCATTATAATAACAATGAAAATGTCCAACAAATTTATCTAAGGTCATCCTCATTTTCAACCAGTTTAGTGTTATTCTTTTTTAAGCCTTACTTCGCATTTTTATGTAGGCCTATTCAAACTGGACAACTATTCAACATCTGAGCCCATTGTCCGTGCAACCGATTATGAACATGGAAAATGGATTATTGCCTACCTTAAAATTCATTTTCAGGTTTTATTTCTATCACACAATTTTCCCAACACCGCATGTAACCATCATCGAATTGAAGTGCGTTGTAGTGATGTTAATTTTCCGTTTAATTAAACCGACAATTTTAGTGCAATTAGCGTAAATTCTTCAACCGTCCACCGAACACATTCACGATACAGTAAATTTCATTACATTTTTCTTCTTGTAGTGCACACAATTCGAGTGAAATTCAATTTAAAAATGAATAAAGTTTTATTAAAATGGTCTTGTCAAATTATTCAAGCTTCTGCTAGGTGGCACTCTCACCATGATTTTAAACTAAGGTCACTAAAGAAATTTGAATTTACATATTTCATTTTCTAAAAAAACCTTATCCAATATTTAAAATCTATTTTAATAGTGTGAGCATCGGCAATGTTCACGTTGCTTATATATATATATAGTTATTAAACATTTATTTTATAAACACGGCACACAAATGTAAACGTGAAGGTGAAAATTTCACCTAAATTTTGGTAATCCGCCATTAATTAATCCATAATCAAAATACCGACATTTAAATATAATTTGCATAATTATATCAGGCGAGAAGACTTAAATATCTTGTAATTTTAATTATTCGGTATTTAATATATTACGCGTTGAACTTCGCGGTATTTCCGCCAGGTGACGCTTTCACATTGGGCAAATTAACAAGCTATTTCATGCGACTATTATGTTTCGAGTATGACTAAACAGTTATTAATATATATTTTTTCTAATTTTTTTTCATTGTGTGTTTACTTGAGTGAAATCAGATTAATAATAAGAGGATTATGCGGGGCAAACAATAGCGACATGAATATTCAACGACATCATTATGCACGCTTCAATTCATTTTCCATTTGCGAGTATCAGGGACCATACCAACCACCATTTTGTCCAATTTTTACGTTTGATAAAGGGACAAGGGAATTGGTTTAGGGGAGAGGGATATTTATTATTGAAAGGCCCTCATGGGTGGTCTCTTTCATGGGTCAAATACAACGGGGGATATTTAATAAAAAAAATCATGGATCCTAAATTTTCTTTAATCTAAAAATTTCGAGAAAAAAATCTGGTGGTTTATTTCCACTCAATTGAATAAGGTTTCATTTTTCTTTATTTATCATCATTACCCTTATTTATTCAAGAAATATCCTTCAGTTACCTAACGTTGTTTTTAGCAAAAATAATGTTAATAATATTGAAACCGATTCCTTACAACTCGCATAAAATATAGTTTACATTTCTTATGTAGAAGATCGACATAAAACTCATCCAGCTTTTTTAACTAAATATTTTTCTAGATTTCAAACTTCTTATTGCAAATTGTTTGGGATATCAGATTAAATTTGATAAACGAATAGGCGTTTTGAGTGTACGGTTTTCAATTTTGAGTAAATTACACAGTGCCTATAACGTTATTGAGAAGGCAAACAGAAAAAAAAATTAATAAAAATGAGCAGCATATTAATTCGCACTTGTCAGACCTTCTGTTAGGTTAACCATTGTGTTTGTTGTTACTCGAACCGTGAAAAGGCCATTGAAAAGCCCCCTCCATGATGCAATTCTGATTCATTGTGCTCATTTGAATCAAGGTGGCAACCAGAAACGATTTTCCCAACGAGTGAAATAAAATCCAGCAAAAAAAAAAAAAAAAAAAGAGACAGAAGAAAGCCTACGAAATCATTAAATTAACATACAACCTTGTGAAACAACGCCTGTCGCGGTGCATTTTGGGAGAATTTAGCATAACAACTGCCTGGTTAGGAATGTAGTTACTTACAGTTTGAAGGACAACTCCTCAAGATGGATCTTATTTACAAATTTCTCCAGTTGTAAATGTACGATTTTTCAAAAATATAAAGTATACACGTGACACTTGATGTGAAACTGATTATAATTGTCTTTTCGTTCAGTGCTTGAAAAAGATAAAATTAAGATATTTGATATAACAAAGAAAGATTCACTTCAAATTTCAGTTCTTAATTGAAAAAATTCATGACTTTTCAGGAGTTGTAGCCCCTCAATATCGCCCTGCCCATGGCCTTATCTCATTTTCAACAATGGGTTACAAATTTATTCGTTGGTGTAATACCGGATATAATCTGGCAACAAATGTAAAAGTTCTCATTTTATCCTAACCTGAAATGGAGCTTGAATTCACATTTTAATATTATCTGATTTCCTGTCTCTTTTTTTTCTCCATATAAAATGCTCTGGGCAATTAACGTTCATTGTTAAAGAAAAAAACGTTCAATGAATTTTTTAATGCGATATGGTGGAGAAGTAAATGCTATCAAAGGGTATAAAAAAGAGTTGAAATATTTTGCCATCCAATTACGGAATTACAGTGCATTCCGGATAATGAATCCATCTCGGGCAACATTGAATGTTGACTAATTAAACGGCTATTTCCAATTAACATTAAGGGATGCTTAACCCGACATAGTTTTGGTTTGAGTTATTAAAATATTGGATAATGTTCTTAATGTGTTTACTTTTTTTTTAATTATTTACACCTGATTATATTTCATGAAATAATTACCTTTAGAATTTCATGCTTCTTTTCAAGTGCATTTAAATGGTTTTTTTTAAATTGTATCTTGTAAAATATTTGAAATGCAAACAACAGTGACGATTAGTTTGTTAGCGTAAATATTACGTTAATTGCGATGCTCCAATACATTTGCAATTAAGAGTGTTTTAAGCGGATTAGCGAAATACAGGCTTATGACGTTGAAATAATCGCAATTTTTGTGCCATTTATAATTCGCATAATATCATCAACAGAAACATTTGGCTAAGTCGTTAATCTTTCATTGTAATAAAATAAAAACCCACACTTGCGAACTTGTAACGCTCTCAACATATAATAAAATAGTGCTTTCAATTTAGGGAAAAATACTGCAAACTAAAACGTTTTTAAATCAATTATAAACAATGAAAATAATTAGAAGCATGAGCATCGTCATTATGTCACTATATCTATTTAACATGCATGGGGAAATAAACGTCATGCATTTGTGTCAGGAATGGATTAATTAATTTAAATTCCATATTTGCAAGTATTTTTCTTATTAAAGTTTCTTAAAACGTGAGAACTTCATCCCTTTCAGCAATTACAATCAGAATTTGACTTATCTAACATATTATTCTGATTTAAATTTGTTAAATTAATTATAGAATTCTCACCTTAATAAATGCATGGGAGTTTCGTATTAATATGCACATGTTTTATTAAGTGAGTCTTATGTCTATATAAAACAAGAAATTGTGATATATTTTAATTTATAAATCTGTAAAAAGAAAGTAAGATTTCTTGCACTGAAAACTGATATAATAATAAATATTGCATTTTCTTATCAAAAATGATTGCAATACGAAAAAATTTCAAAATTACAAGTACTTCTATTTCGTGTAAAAATTACTTAATTTCATGAGAAAATGATTTCCTTTCATGTAAAAATGACTTCATTTCATGTAAAAATTCCTTAAATTTCATGTAAAAATTACTTCAATTTCATACAAAAATTATTTCAATTTCATGCAAAATTAATTCTATTTCATACAAAAAATACTTAAATTTCATTTAAAAATTACTTTCCACAATTTGAGGTTTCTTGATTTGAAATCTCAAGTTGATTTATTAGATATAAAATTTGAGTGTATTTCACCAACATCTAAACAAGCATGGAGCAGTGGATATATGTTTGGCTCTCACGAATCCAGCGCTATTGAGTTTGTGAAACTTTCTTGACATGACCAGGATATTTTTGCAGCATTATTATAATCTTCCCATGTGACGCGTGTTATTTTCTTGCCAACATTGGTGCAGGCGGGCGTATTATTTCCATTTGTTTGATAAAGTGAATAAGACGCTTGTTAAATCCTTCGTGCATTTTGGTTCCTCCAGGGGTTTTTCGTACTTTTTTTTTTGTTTTGTTCATTTCGGCTTAAAAGCCATCTAGCGCATACGGTACATGCCTTTTAACAGAAATTCGTTAAGAGCCTCAATATCAAGCTGCTCTTCTTAAATTGATTGTTACTTCATAAAAGTGTAGTTTGATGCGACTCGGTTTTAATCCAGTTGTTATAGAGAGAAGAGAGCGAGGCTGATAGTACTATAATTTCCTCTCAAAATCGATAAAACCTCAAAACCCCCGCCAGCTCACCTTTAGCTTGGCTTTCTGCTGAAAGCTTTTTTTTTTTATTTAGGGCTTTTGCTCTCGTAGAAAACCAAACTTTCGAGGTGAAATTATTTCATTAGGTGCAGACCATCTCCATATTACAGGGCAATCGTTTTGTACCTGCTCAACGATTACATTTTTAACTTACAGGGTGCTTTATAGACATTTATTTCAGTTTTTTACACTTGAATATGGTCTCAAAAATACATGTGTACAATTTCGTGCGATAAAGTTACATCTTAGATATTTATTTCATTATTTATATGTATTTTATAACATTTTTTTCTACTTAATTTCAATTTATGAAAATTAGGTTCTACTTGTTAAACTATAATTGTATGTATGATGAATGTAATTACTTGTCCCCATTTTTCGATTTATCAATATATACAGGATATAGAATTATATAAACACCAAATGCATTTCCTTAATTAAACAGTATTTGCATATTTTTTATAAATATAAAATAAAACATTAAGAGTAAAATTGTTATGCTTCAGTTGAATAATTTTCTTATTTTTTGCAAAATAACAAACTATATTCTTTTCAGTACGAGTTACATGTATTACAAAGATGTAAATTAAACGTGGAAATGATATACATGAGTAATTTATATTTATTAACATATCGTAGATATAAGAAATTTTTTATTTAAATTTCTCGTTTCAATACGATAAGCATCGGTTGTATGGGGAAAAAAAATTGATTCCAAGAAACGAGTAATTTAAGTAAAATAACTGTCTAAAACGAAGGTTTTCTACACGTACATGCACATCATTCCTCCTTTAACACAGTAATATTGTCGTGCTCAATCCACAAAATCCCATTTTGCACAAAGTGAGGTTATCGACCCTGCAAAGGCAATATTTTACAAATAAAAATTCATAACGGCAGCCATCGGAATTCACAGCGTTCAATCGTTAACAACGTCGTTAAAGCGGTTGGGAAATTAGTTAGGAAACTCATTGTTTTTAGGATGTTGCGGAACTTGTGGTAAATTTAGCGTAACGAAAACTGAATCTCTAACAAAAATGCACATCATTTAAACGTAAAATCGAGTGACACGAAAACGCTTGTTTTTTATTTATAAAAACCTTTAGTTCAGTAGTAGTAAGGACAAAATAAGGAAAGAAAAAAAATCGAGACTTTCATCATTATTGATTTTTGCTATTTTGGTAAGAAGATATATGCAATCAACATTTTCCATCAGTTTTGCTAAATTGTCATGTTGATATTGACCCGAAGCTGTTTTGCATTTTGCCATTTATTAAGAGTAAAGCCTACGAGGTAAAGAGTTACACGCATGAAATTCATTGGCAAATTGAAATGTTTTCCTCATTAAAATCAATATTTCGACAACAAGATATAATAAATAGTACATATGGGACGAATGAGATGTGCTAATAATTTTAAAAAATAAGACATGCACAGGAATTTATAAAATATGTGCATTAAGCACGGTAATATAAATAATTCTGTAAATTATGTACGTGTTTTGTGCTATGTTGCATGTTGTTAATGCGAATTTCCCTTCTAGGTGTTTCTATTTCAGAACACTTCATCAAACACTTATATTTATTTAAAAAAATTAGTGTTATTAAGCTGTACACACTTTAGATTTTGTTAGCGTTTCAGAGAGATTTTAAATGTGTTCCACATGCACACATAAATTAAATTCATTTCATGCATATCTAAACTTTAATATTATCATATAATTTTTATTTGTTCCAAATTTTGCAATACAAATTTGCAAGTATATGTTATCTAAATGGTATTAATATATGCAGTGCACAGGTCGGAACACAATTTGGTGCTCATTAAAAACTATATAAAATGTTGCAATCAAAACCGTTAGAAATTCTGAACACATTTTATTTAACATTTGACAATGTTTCAAATAGTTTTAAAACATGTTCCAAATGCTGCTTTGGTGTTCACAATATATGCAGTGAATTCCGGATATTGGGACCTAATCTTGGAATATGCTGTTATATATGTTACAGCTTTTTTTGTTGGTTATTTACCAAAAAATGAATCGAATGCCATAGGTTATGAAGCTGGTCGATGGGTTGGTGAATCGTATTTCCTTTACGCGATGTTGTACATGACTTATGTACGTGATATTATACATACGTTTTTGATATACGATCGATTTGGAGAAAAAATTGCGGTTATTTTTAGTAAAGCTCAACATTTTCTACCGTCTCTATATATTCATGTGTGAAAAAAAAAAAACCTCTATTGACGCCAACTGACAAATCCCAATATTTTGCATCTACCTACAGATCATCATTTTTAAGCATTAAACGCAAAGTAAAATGGATTGAAAAACCTGCATATAAGAACAGAGCATAAACTCGAAAACGTAAAAGTGTTTATATGATCAACACTAGTGTTGACTATATTTTCGTGAATTTGCTTCAGAAAAGAGTAAATGTCTTCCTTATCGGATCATTAAATGTGATTGGATTTTCTTTTTTTTTTGCAATTCTTCAAATTGCAGCAACCTAGTGTATACACGTTAAGGGCCATATCGATTTCTGAAAGGAAAAAAAGCATATAACCTCAAAGTAGGCAGCGCCAATTTACATTACAAATATAAGCCTCATATAATACTCCATAATGTGGACATAAAAAAACCAATAAAGCTAACTGCTCCAATCGAGCAAATATAAAACGAACCGATGAGTTAAAATGTAAGGACGGAAATTAATCATATCTAATAAAATTCCCACGTAAACTACAAAAAAAAATTAATCAAGAAAATGGCAACACAAGATGGCGGCATTCTAGTGAATTTACCTCAAAAAGTAATCGATACTATTTATATTTAATCATCTTTGCGGTATTCGTGCTTTCAAAGAAGCATCGTTTCGCAGTTGCTATTAATTTATTAGATTTTATTAAAAAATGCATCGCTATTTGCAACAAAGTTAATTTAACCTAAGTAATTGTAAATGCATAAAACATAAAAAACTTTTGAAATATTATCTTAAATGTTACATGACCTAATTATCACGATTTATTTTTCAGCATACAAAGGACATGTAAAAAGTAATTTATATGTTTGTAGCTAATTTTTCGTCATCTCTTAATAATTTAAAGGTTTGCCTATTATGTTCCTTTTCTACATTAAAACATGAGGGTGTCAAAATTGTATTGCTGTACAAACCAAAACATGTCATCACATACAAGTTGTGATGAAATAAAAGGGTGGAAAACATTTTAAACGTGTTTCCAAAACATGTTTTACATGTTATTGTTTGCGTCATTTTTAGCTAATGCAACGCCATTTGCGTGATGAAAGCGACAAAATTGTTGAGAAATGAACTATGGCGCTTCTTACAGACGACGTTGAATAGTGGCGCCATCTAGTCTTCCACAACTTTAAAAGCTTCAGATTATTTTTTGAATTATTTAATGCAATTTTTTGTTCTAAAAATTTGCGTTTTTATTTTTTTTCGCTTATAAGTGCAACGAACTTTAAGTGACTGGAACAAAATCCTTAGTTTATGAGGAATCGTCACACTGTCAGCAACAAATGTACAAAAAGGATAAGAAAACAATAAATCAAAGTAGACAATAAAATCTAATGCATAATCCCACTGAGAGCACTAAGGACATTTCCAAGTGCGGAGATAAAATCCCGTTTTTTATTGTGTTTATTTGGAGTTTCTTGTTTTATGAAAATGGGGCAAAAAAAGAACTTTTCCTTTGATCCTATTAATTAAAAGGAATTCTTTTCCCTCTTTGTGGTTATGCTTAAATTATAAAGCTTATTAAATTAATGCCAACTTAAGCCTATTAACAGTTGGCGTTTTGGGAATGCGAAAAAATCGGCTTAATTTAATTAATAAACGGTATAACTTCTTAATAAAACAGAGGATTGCAATAGGAATTTCGTGATTCCAGCTATGTATGAGTTTGTTTTAAAAATAAATTTTATTGTTATATAATTTTCAAAAAGAACGGTTATTACAAATGATATTTAGTGAATATGGCGGAGGAAGTGTCTTCCTGGTTCAAATTTGAACTTCCTGGTGAAATTTTTCAATTTGCATGAGTTGACTGCACCTTTGTATCTTGGTAACCAATTCACCCCCTGCGTTGAAATGATATCACTGAACTTCCCAACCATGCAAACACCAAGTTCCTAACCTTAAAAAAAATCTAGTGCTACCTGTCTGTTTTACTTATTTACGACTTTTTTTGGGGTTATTATTTCGTTATTTACGCAAAAATGTCGACGTTTCGCGTTGTTTTACACGAGACGGAAATGGGAAACAATGCTATTTTTTAATGTCGATGCCCTGTTTACATCGCGTAATAAGAGCATAATTTGTCCAAGTTGCAGACATGTTAATTTCACAAAAACATGCGACAAAACATATTTTCGCTGCTTATAAGAAGACATACATTTGGATAAATTTGAATTCCTTGCTAACTATTTATACAAATTTTGGAAGAAAAAACCCCAAAAAACTGCTATCTTATCGAAAAATCCCTCTATCCCGATAACCGCCATCAGGGGATATTTTTAAGAGAATATACAGTAAATGGAATCACCATAGCAACGATTCAAAGCAAGCATTGAATGATAACATTTCGAGAGAACAAAATTATCATCATCAATTATGTCCAATTTTTGCAAATGGAAAACTGAACTTATTAACATACATATGGAACTTCTCGTGTTTACATCAGAAACACGAAATTTAAAAATCAAATTTTCCAGGCATGTGGATTTTGAAACTGATAGTACTATATTGGAAGAATGGAATTTATTACATATAATTCTACAAAATTCTACATAATTTAGTTAGATAAATCTTGTAAATATTCTAAAATGTCAACATTTGAGTTTTGATTACTTGTTGAAAAATTGGAATAAATGCAGGTAATCGCAAGGATGTTCTCCATAGATTTTTTTATCTGCATTTCCAAGTATGTGGGCCTTGATATAGTTATGGCAAATACCAGTTGTATTTGGAGGAGATGGCGCCCTGGGGGTGAGGTCAAGAGAAAGTTTTTCCTTTAAAAAAAAACTTTGGGGAAATTGTGCAGCTACCTGTATACGGCCTTGCATTATTATCTCGAACAATTGAAACTGGCTTCTCGACTAAAATAAGCCAACCTGCATTCTTTGGCCAGTCATCGACTCCTCGAAAAAAGAAAAAAAATACTGAATCGACGACCTGCATTGCATTGCATAAAAGCCATTTAAGCAAAATCTAGAAATGCTAAAATGCTATTATGTATACGCCTAACTCACCTGCCTTTTTATTGGTTAATGACAGTTAAAAGTGCGCTGAACGGACTTACGTTTATTCCCCCCGTTATTCAGTGCGTAACACGACGTACTGGCAATGTGATATTTTGCTCAGATTTTAGAAAGTAGATACTTTACTATATTTATACTTTTTGGAAATAAACACATAACGGTTAATTATTATGATCTGAGCAGTATTCCATTAAAATATAAATCCTACATTTATATGTATTATTCAAAACGTGTTTCCTCCTTATTTATCCTTACTTTACATAACAATACATTCAAAACCAATTTATGCTACTGATAATGTGGTATTAATTTTTTTTAAATTGGAAATAAATGTACTTAATTCACAGTGAAATAATAGTTGTTAATTTAAATTCTAGGTATAGAATTACATAATTTGTTATTGTCATAAATTAATTGCACGACATATTAATATGCATATAAATTACATATTTGATATTGTTTTTTATAAATATTGTATAACTTTGCACACTAGAAGACTTATACGTGTGACTAATGACTTTGTTATTAAAGCACAGTTAAAATCTAAAACATTTGCATATTAACATTCCTTAAGCAATCTAATTCGATGCATTTTGAATTAAATTCTACTAATGTGTAAGATAAATATATTTAAGTAAATATTAAATGAATAAGTATACCAATTATACTTTATCTCAATTGATATTTTAAATCATGATCAGTGCACGTGAGAGGAACTCTCGAGAGCAGTTCTCAATGCAGCACGTGCAAAAATACGCGTGCTACTGTTCGAATTTTATCGCTAGTGGACACGTGAGCCCTGGCCTCTCTGATAGTAGCTCGCAAAATACGAATTTTGAGAGCAGCTGTCGAGAGCTAGGCCAAAAATGTAG